>PVIY010050289.1:0-16279 GCA_004026745.1 Myrmecophaga tridactyla
GGGTGCTGGATTTTGACAGATGTCTTTTCTGCATTGAGGTCATTGTGTGGTTTTTTCTTTCTTTCTTTTAATGTGTTGTATTACATTAATTGATTTTCCTGTGTTGAACCACCCTTGCTTGCCACAAATAAGTTACATTTGATCATAGTGTATAATTTTCTGTTTCTTCTTGTGTCTGCGTAAGTAGTTTGCATGTATTAGGTATTTGTCCATTTCATCTAACTATTCTAATTTGTTGGTATATAGTTGTTCATAGTATCCTCTTACAGCCCTTTTTATTTCAGTGGGGTCATATTAATGGCTCCCATTTCATTTCTAATTTAGTTGTGCCCTCTCTGGTTTTTTTTTTTCTTTTTTCCATTAATCTTAGTCTAGCTAAAGGTTTGCCATCTTTATTTGATCTTTTAAAAAAAACAACTTTTGATTTCGTTGATTGTCAATTTTTCTTTATTCTCTGTTTCATTTATTTCCACTTTTCTTTTCTAAGATACTGGAGACTAAAAGAAATATCAATATAATGATTCAGCAATCATACTCATTTGTTAAATCCTACCTTCTCTATATAACTTGGTCCTTTTTTTAAAAAATATTTTTATTGACAAATATTCATACACATACAGTCCATACATGGTGTACAATCAATGGCTTACAATATCATCACATGCTGTTCCTTCTTCATACTGTCTAAACTTTCTACCGTAAACACTGGTTGTTACAAACAAGAATATAATTTAGGGTTTCTGTGTACTTTTGTTGGCACTCTCCTGGATCTGCCACCACTGGGCCACATCTGTTCCCTTAGTTTCTTTTGTACATACTCAGATGGTTTTGACAGTGCTTACTTATGTTTTGATATCTGCAGATATTTTTCTTATGTTTCATTGATAAAGGTAACAGGATTTCCCTTCCTGCTGCCCTTCCATACTGGTTTTTTTGTTGTTGTTCCAGTTTCCAGGAGGAGAAAGAAAAGTTGTTGATTGACTCAGTTATTTCATAATAATCAGAAGTTCTTCTTCTTCATTATTATTTCACTGTGATTTTGTAAAGGAAAGGATATAATTTATCCTTAATCTATTGTTTTGAATTGGGAGCCACATTTTGGTCATTTTTAACACTTTCTGAGATTATCTGTCTTTCCTATAGGAGATTAAGTTATCTTTATTGTTATAATTGATATCTTTGCTTATAGTAATATTTTTAGTTTTTGTTTGTTTTAATGCTTAATTGCTACTCCCATTTTCAGTATTTTGGTTTATACTATTTTTAGTTTTTTGCTTTTGTCTTTCTATAGTATGTATTTTTATTTTTGACTCTCATAGTAAAATTTTTAAGTTTTCAAAAGCATTCTTTAACCTGTTGTGCTACTTTGAAACTATTATGAACCTCAGAAAAGCCATGCTTTCATAATCCTAATCCAATCTTGTGAGAGCAGACCTGCTGCAGCATGGTATCTTTGTATTAAGTTATTTCCATGGAGATGTGACCCACCCAATTGTGGGTGTGACCTTTTGTTTAGATTATTTCCATGGAGTTGAGACCCCACCTATTCAAGGTAGGTCTTAATTAGTTCATTGGAGTCCTTAAAGGAGATCACAAAGAAAAAGCTCAGAGCCAATACCCAGAACAGATGCCTAGAAACAGACATTTGGAGTAGTAGAAGGTCCTTCAGGCAGAAGCGAGAAGGACCCACACAAGCTGAGGGAACTATTTTGAAATCAACTCACGATAGCCAGCAGACATCGCCATGTGCCTTCCATGTGACAGAGGATCCTGGATGCTGCATTTCCTCCAAGAAGGTATCCTCTTGCCTTAATTTGGACATTTTCATGGCCTTAGAATTGTAACTTGTACCTTAATAAATCCCCTTCATAAAAGCCAATTAATTTCTGGGATATTGCATTTCAGCAGTGGTAGCAAACCGAAACAGGTTTTGGTACCACAGAAGTGGGGTGCTGTGGTTTACAAATACCAAACATATTGTAACAGCTTTTTACATGGATAAGGGGAAGATTCTGGAAGAATTGTGAGGGGGTGAATAGGAAAGGCCTGGATTGCTTTGAAGAGACTGTTGGTAGAAATATGGATGGTAAAGGTACTTCCGTTATAGGCCTTAGACAGAAATAATGCATGTGTTTTTACAAACTAGAAAGGAGGTGATTCTTGTTTTAAAGTGGTAGAGAATTTGGCAAAATTGAGTCCTGGTGTTGGATGGAAGGTAGAATTTGAAAATGATGATGTGGGATACTGAGCTGAAGAGTTTTCCAAAATAATGTGGAAAATGCAGGCTGGCTGTTCCTTGCAGCTTATAGTAAAATGTGAGAGGAAAGGGATAATCTGAGAACTGAACTCTTGTGTACAATGAAAGCAGAAATTGATGGCCTCAAAAATTCTGGGCTTCCAGAAAGTCAACCCCCCAGAGGCTATCCCCCACATGAGGATTTAACCAAACATGGAAGCAGTCAGCCATTACAGGATTAGCAAGGATTGGAATGGAGTTATCCAGAAAGGATTTGTGGAAAGTCCTATCATCTGATGGATTTGACCCCTGTATGCTGCATATCAAGTCAAATAATTTTTTGCCAGATCTATATAAATGGAACCACTGACAGTCTGGACTAAAAAAGGGACAGATTGAAGGAAGAATTACTTCAAAAGAAAAATCATGGAAGCTAAGGTCTGGAGCTAGGAAATCTCAGATTTGGAGAGTGGATCCATCCATGCATGTGAGAGGGTGAGTTTGCCCTGGAAGCAGAGGGCATTGCTCAGGAAGAGTGTAGCCCCTTCAGACCTCAGAAAGGGTGGAGCAATTCTCTAGGGATTGGGGAGAGACTAGTCACTGCCATCTCACTGTTCTGAAGGGGTTGGGCATTTGCCTTAGAGATGGGTGAGGGCCTGGATGCTGCCCAGATGCTGGAGAGGATGGTGCTGAGAATAAGGTGGTCTCCCCACTGTTCCCCAGTGTAGCAACCCTCACTCTAGTGTTCTAGAGAACAGTGCTGCTGTATAAAGCCTTGGAAAGGGTGGGACTGCCTCTTAAGCCCCCAACTGAAATGACTCTCGAACTTTGACTAATGGAGTTTGCCCCGCAGGTTTTCAGAATTGTTTGGGACCTTTGACCCCTGTTTTTCTTTGGATCTCTCCCAATGGACATGGGAATATTTAGCCTATGATTGTCCCTCCTGATGTATCGGAAACAGATAACTTGTTCTGCGTTTCCCAGGTCCACAGTCAGAGGAGAAAATTTTGCCTTGGACTAACCACACCTATAACTGACTTTGATGAGATTTTGTACTATTTTTTACTTGTTATTGTATTTGCATTGTTACTGAAATTGTGTAAGGCTTTTGTAATTTTTTTTGTAGGATGAATGTATTTTGGAGCTAAGAATATACATTTCTGGTTGACACTGTGTTTATACAGATGTCCTTATGTTTTGGAGCTTTATTTAGATTATGTGTCAACCATGGCCAGTGTGCTGATTTAAAAGGATTATGTACCCTAAAAAGACCATGTTTTAATCCTGAACCAATCTGTGGGAGCAACCATTTCTTTTAATCCCTATCCAACAATGTAGGTTGAGACTTGATTGGATTATCTCCAGCAGGATGTGCCTCGCTCAATTGTGGGTATTAACCTTTGATGAGACGGAAATGTAACTCCACCCATTCCAGGTACCATAAGAAGTTTGGTAAGTGTTTTGTTTGCTAAAATTGTGAGAATGCAATTTGATTACTCTGCTGGAATCCTTTTTAAAAGAGGAAACATTTTGGAGGAAGTGGCAGGTCCATGAGAGATGAGAGAGCCACGATAACCATGAGAGCTCATGCAGCCAGAGACCTTTGGAGATGAAGGAATATGTCCCTGGGGGAACTTCATGAAACAAGGAACCTGGAGGGAAAGCTAGCAAATGTTGCCATGTTTACCATGTGCCTTTCCAGTTGAGAGATAAACCTTGAACTTCATTGGCCTTTCTTGAGTGAGGGTAACCTCTTGTTGTTACTTTAATTTGGACATTTCTGTAGACTTGCTTTAATTTGGACATTTTTGCAGGCTTAAAACTTTAAACTAGCAACTTAATAAATTCTCCCTTTTTAAAAGCCGTTCTGCTTTTAGGATATCACATTCTAGCAGCTAACTAGAACAGCTGGATTAAAGGGCATGTTGTCAAATACATATAATTTTGCAGAAATTCACAAATGTTATAATAAGGCCACACATCCACAAGTGTAAAAGAATTCCCTTTTATTTATATCTTTACAAGTGGTTGGTGCTTTCTCATATGTTTGTTTATTCACACAACAAATGAGTATCTGTCACATTCCGGGCAATATTCTAGGGACTAGTGTGAAAAAACTCCTGCCTTCACGGAGTTTAGAGTCCACTGAGGGAGACAGGCAATAAACAGATATACACTAGTTTAGCAATTAAGTGTTATGAAGGAAAACAAAATAGGATAGGGAGATGGCACATTATGTGAGGGACATTCTAAATTAGAGTGGGAGCTAAGGGCAAATTTCTGAGCGGGTGACTTTTGGACAGATACTTGAGGAACAAGCTACAGTAATATCTAGGTAAAGAGTGTTTCAGACAGAGGGAACAGTTCTTGATGTGTTTGAGGGTCACTAACTGGACAGTATGGCTAGGGTTGAATGAGAGGGAAGAGTGGAAACAAATGGGGTCAGAAGGGGTTATTTGGGTATAGCACACATTGGGCCTTGCCAGTCATCATAAGAAGTTTGGTAAGTGTTTTGTTTGCTAAAATTGCCAGAATGCAATACACCAGAAATGGATTTGCTTTTATAAAGAAGACTTATTAAGGTAAAAGTTACAATTCTAAAGCTGAGAAAATGTCCAAATTAAGGTACTAATAAGAGGATACCTTCTCAAAGGAGAGGCAGCATACAGATTCCTCTGTCACACAGGAAGGAACATGTCTGCTGGCCCTTTGTTCCCAAGTTCATTGCGTTCAGCTCTTGATTCCAGTGGATTTCACTCTAAGTGTCTGTGGACTCTCACTTAGCTTCTCCAGGGCAAACTCTGGATTTCATCTCTTAACTTAGCATCTCCAAATATCTGTGTCTTGGTTTCATTTCTCTGCTTTCCTTGTCAGTTCTGAGCTTCCTCTCTTCATGAGCTCTTTCAAGGACTCCAATAAACTAATTAAGGCCTACCTTTAATGGGCATCTAATCAAATGGTCACATGCACAACTAGGTGGTTCACATCTTCATGGAAACAACCTAATTAGAAGATCCCACCCTACAATAGGCCTACCCTTGCAAGATTGGATTAGGATTAAAGGAACATGGTTTTTCTGGGGTACATAACAGTTTCAAACCAGTATGGTAAGTTATTACCAGATGTTCTTAATTCTTGACAATTTGAGGATATAAAATGATATAAATATTACTTTAATCTGTTTATTTCCACTTTTCTGTTTCTTTTGGAACAGATTTTCTTTTGAACATCTTTTCATATGTGTATGTGAATTTACTCTTGTGCTTATTAATTTTTACTCTCCTACATATTTATAGCCTTTGTCCACTTTTCTATTGGGTTGCTTTTTATTATTTTCTGGGAATTATTTGATTTTCTAAGAGCTATTTAACTATTTGTTTGGCATTATAAATATTTTTACAAACCTCTCGCCTACAAATTGTGAATTGTAAAATTTTTCTGTAGTCAAATCTATGTATGTTGTTAATGCATAAAGTTTTATTACCATCTTATCTGCATGAATTACTAATTTTTCATATTATAATCTTTCAATTCTGCTTATGGCTGTTAATATTATATTATGCATTGACAGGTATTAGCAGAGAGAAAAGGTTTTGCCATTTACCGTTTGTGACTTTGGGCAAGTTTCTTTTTCTTTTTCAATCATAATATGTTTATTGAGAGCAAGGCAAATATTAGACTTTTGGTGGACATGTTTAATTAGCTTTTTCAAGAGGGATTCATGGGTGGTATGTTTTCTCAGTCTTTGTGCATATCTGAACTGATATTTTTGACGCTTTTACTTGTGAATGGCAACTTGAATAGGTATAAATTGTTTAACATTATTGGGTTGTGATATTTTTTCCTTCAAAATTTTATAGCTATCATTCAATTCTTGGCATTTTGAACTATCCAGCTCATCCCTACTGTTCTAGTTGCTAGCTGCCAGAATACAATATATCAGAAACAGAATGGCTTTTAAAAGGGGGAATTTATTAAGCTGTAAGTTCACAGTTCTAAGGCCACGAAAATGTCTCAACTAAAGCAAGGCATCCAGGGAAAGATACCTTGGTTCAAGAAAGCCAGTGATGTTTAGGGTTTCTCTCTCAACTGGAAAGGCACATGGTGAGCATGGTAGCATATGCTTTCTCTCCTGGCTTCAATAAGGCTTCAGTAAGGGCTCCAGTAAGCAACCCCACCTTGAACGGGTGGAGACACACCTCCATGGAAATCATCTAATTAAAAGTTAGCACCTGCAATTGGGTGAGTCACATCTCCATGGATAATTTAAAAACTCCCACCCAGCATCACTGAATGAGGATTAAAGGACATTACTTCTCTGGGGTCCACAAATTCAAACCAACATACCTACTGTTTGCAGAGCCTAAGCAAAAGTTCAAATGCCGATACACACACAATATGTGTAACTATTTAAATTTTTGAGAGAAGCCAACATACTGTTAAATTGTTCAATCCTCTTACCTTAGCAAAGAAATTTTCATTACAAAAAAATTGAAAAAGACATATAAGATTATATATTTTATATGACAAATGTAAACCATTAAATATAATTGAATTTAATTATTGCACACATTGGGTGTTCTACAACAATGTTTTGGTGAGTGATAAAGATATACATCTTTCATTAATGCCTCTGTTTCTTCTGACCAGGTCCTTCCTTTGGGAACACCATTTATTTTAACTCTGTTCTCTGTTCTCCATATGTTTACCTACTCTTCCATTCTTTTAAATCTCTTTTTGTCTTTTCAGTTCTTTATTCTGGTGAAACTTTGTTTTTCTTGTCTTCATTTCAGCAAAATCATTAATTATGTTCTTATAAAGTATAAAAAATATATATTCCAAGTGTACAATATTTGAGTATATTTCATCAAAATTAAAATGAAATATTCAAAATATTTTTATATTTTCAAAAATGATGTTTTAAAATATTCAAAATTATTAAAATTAAAAGGCAAAGTATGAATATAATTAATTCAATTTTAAATAAAAATTAAAAATTTTTCCATTAAATTTTAAAATTAAAAAATATTATTAAGTGGTTACTATAAGTGAATTTTGACTATTTTAGTGTTCAAGTTCCATCTTGTTTTGTTGCCAATGTAGAGTCAGTAATACACTTCACACGTTACTTCTATGACTATCTATAACAAACTTAAGGGTAATAATGAGTTTCTTAATATTGCAAATGTTATAGAATCATGTGTAGCTGTTGTAAATACCCTACTATTTCCAAGTCATTAGGTCTTTTTAAACCTAATTTCTTCAGTCTCTTGTAACCTAGGACAGTTCTGCCATTTTCTCCCCTGAAATTGCCTATTTATTGAAACCAGATCAGTTGCCTTACAGAATGGCCACTTTCTGGATTTGTCTGGTTGTTCACCTGTTCCTCTATCCCTGATATTCCCATAATAGAAGTATAATTTAAAGGCTTAGCTAGAATCCGGATAAACATTTTCATCAAGAGTGCTTCACTGTTGATGCTGTTTTCTATCAATATTGTATTCTATCAATAAGCACATATTGTCAAGTTTGTTCAATTGGTTAAGTTGACAATCCAGGTCTCTCAAATGTAAAGATATGTTTTCCTTTACAGTAAGCAGATAGCTGTAGTGTGATACTTTGCCCAGTGATTTTGATATCTGAATTAATCATTTCCCTGAGGTTTGCAGAAAGGAGATTTTCCAATTAAATAATTCCTTCTACCATTATTAGCTGATATTTTTTGTAAAGAAGAATTTTCCCTCATTCCACCATCATTGTCTACTCTGTAGGTTTCACTAAGGTGTAAAATCCCAGTTTTTATCATCTAGCTTTCCTTCTGGTTACATACATGCCCATAGCCTTCCTCTTTCAAGGATACTCACACTCAGCTTTGTTCATTATACTTACAATATTGTGCTACCATCACACAGTATTGTTCTATCCATTTCTGAACCTTTGCAATCAACCTTATTAAACATTCTGTACTCCTTAAGAACATATTGCCCAATCTCTGCCCTCTTTCTAGCTCCTAAAAACCTGTGCTCTCAAACTTAATTCTCAAGTTTGCTTATTATAGTTACTTCATATTAGTGAAACTACAGTATTTGCCCCATTGTTTCTGGCTTATTTCACTCAACATAATGTCCTCAAGGTTCATCAGTATTGTTGCATGCATAATGACTTCATCCCTTCTCACAGATGCTTAATATTGCATTGTATGTATATACCATCATATGTATATACCACACTTTTGTTTTGAAATAATTTCAGACTTACAGGACAGTTGCAAATATAATACAAAACCCATGCATAGAATTCCAACATACCCACCCCCTGCCCAAATATCCAGATCCATCAACCTGTAACATTTTTGCCACAGTTGCCACACAATTTTACCTACCTACCTACCTATCTGTATCAGCTAAAAAAAAAAAAAAAAAAAAAAACCAAACTTTAGAACACCACTTTCAAGTGTACAATTCAGTGTTATTAGTTATATTCACAATATATGCTACCATCCCCAACATCCATTACCCTAACTTTTCATCACCTCACACAGGAACTCTGCTTATTAAACAATAACTCCCTCTTCCCCTCACCTCCTGACCTCTGATAATCTGCAATCTACTATCTGCCTCTCTGAATTTGCTTATTCTAGGTATTTCATATTTGACAGCATACAATATCTGTCTTTTTGTGTATAGCTTGTTTCATTAAATATGTCTTCAAATTTCATCCATTTGGTGCATGAATCAGAACTTCATTCCTTTTTAAAAAAATTTTATTTACACACCTTACAATCCATCCAAAGGGTACAATCAATGGCTCTTGGTATAATCAGAGTTATGTATTCATGACTAGTCAGTTTGAGAACATTTTCATTGCTCCATAAAGAAAAATCCTTTCATTCCTTTTTTATAGCTGAATAATATTCCATTGTGTGTTTTGTTCCATTGGTCTATGTGTATATCTTTGTGTCAATTCCACATTATTTTAACCACTATAACTTTGTACTAAGTCTAGAATTCTGGTAGTATATATCCTCCAACTCTGTTCATTTTCAAGCTTGATTGGACTATTCTGGGCCTCTGTTTTGATACCTCAAAGTCACAGCAGGCACTAGGACATAAGTAATATAAATTTATAGACCCAAATTTATATTGGGTCTACATAGACTACTCTTATGTAATAAACAATCTGGGGATAGGGAAAAAATGTCTCCAATGATGTTTGAGGCAAATAGTTTGAAGAGTCTCTAATGGCAAAATCTTACCAATGTTTATTTTAAATTTTCATAGTCTACTCATTTCATTCCTTTATTCTCCCTAACTCAATCATGTAGGAGATATCATTTGTTAAAATGAGGAATTCTTGTCTTATACTATATCCATGATGTTCATTTTGAGAATAGTTGTAAGAAGTGGAGGGTTAAAAATGATATCTACAACAAAAGCACAGAATAACAATATAGTTAATAAATCTCCAGATTTATCCCATATATTATCATTAGGTACCCCCAAATCTTATAACAACATATTGAAGAATTTCACATCTAGATCAGTGGTCCTCATTGGGGGTAATTTTTGCAATTTGGCAATGTCTGGGGTGGGTGCTGCTATTGTATCTAGGGAGAGAAGCAAAGAATGCTGCTAAACATCCTACAATGAACAGGACAGCTGCCCCCACAATAAAGTATTATCAAGCTCAAAATGTCATAGTGCTGAGGTTAAGAAATCCTGATCTAGATATTCACATCTTTCCCTAACAGAATGGTCTGTAGGCAAATAACCCACCCTTTCATTCTGCTGTAGTATTAGTTAAGGAGAACAAACAGCCGTGCCTTGATGAGACAATATTGGGGGAGGGGGTGTTTAAACGTTAAGAGAATAAAGTCAAGAACAGAAGGAAGAAATAGTGGTAATGTGACTGGGAGTTAATGGTATTCCCCCTACCCCGATGAAGAATAGGAAAAGATTGACAGACCTTTGTCACCTCTCCAGAAACCATTCTTTCATGACACATAATTGTAAACTTTGTTACATCGATGGGGATGGAAAAATTTTCCACAGGGAAATGTTGTTTTTTTTATTTTGTAGCTACCATTTGAAGGTAGTATCTAAACAGAAGTCTTAGTGACCTTGCTTTCCAGTACCTTATATCTTTCCAGCTTTTGTAAATCACCCATGTTTTTCTCACTACTGGGTCATTTCCATTAGCATACAAATATACAATTATTTCTACTATCTTAAAAATTAAAGTCCTTTCTTGAATCATTTTCTGCTCTCCTTTTCAGCAAAACTCAAAAATATGTCTTTACTAACTGTGCTGGTTTGAAAGGATGTATGTCCCTTAGAAAAGCCATGTTTTAATCAACATCCCATTTTGTAAAGGCAGAATAATCCCTATTCAATACTGTATGTTTGAAACTGTAATCAGATCATCTCCCTGGAGAAGTGATTTAATCAAGAGTGGTTGTTAAACTGGATTAGGTGATGACATGTCTCCACCCATTTGGACAGATCTTGACAAGTTTCTGGAGTCCTATAAAAGAGGAAACATTTTGGAGAATGAAAGAGATTTCAGAGAGAGCAGAGCAGAAGGACATAGCCACGAGAAGCAGAGTCCACCAGCCAGTGACCTGTGGAGATGAAGAAGGAAAATGCCTCCTGGGGAGCTTCATGAAACAGGAAGCCAGGAGAAGCTAGCAGATGATGCCATGTTTGCCATGGGCCCTTCCAGATATGAGAGGGACCCTGACCGTTTTCACCATATGCCTTTCTAGATGAGAAACTCTGACTGTGTTCACCATGTGCCCTTCCACTTGAGAGAGAAACCCTGAATTTCATTGGCCTTCTTGAACCAAGGTATCTTTCCCTAGATGCCTTAGATTGGACGTTTTTATAGACTTGTTTTAATTGGGTCGTTTTCTCGGCCATAGAACTGTTAACATGTAACTTATTAAATTCCCCTTTGTAAAAGCCATTCTGTTTCTGGTATATTACATTCTGGTAGCTAGCAAACTAGAACCCTAACTTTATTAATTTCTTTCAATTTTTGCTTAAAGTCCCTTCAAGAAAGCTTATCATCACTTTCTATCCCATATCCCTACTTCCACCCATTGAGTTCCTACATTGTATTCACAACACATATAGCCACAAAGGTACCTTAGAAATGACCCTTTAAAAATGTAATGGCTTAAGTTCCTTGAGGGACTGGAGAAAAATATGGAGCTATTACAATTCCCAACCTGGAAAATTCCAATACTCTCTCAAGCATTAGGGACTCCCAAGTTAATATACCCAGGCTTTGATATTGAGGCTTGCTTTAATGACATTTATTTCTGTAATGGGGAAGCTAAGCCTACCTGTAATTATACCTAACAGTCACTTCCACAGAACCTCTTTTGTTGGTCAGATGTGACCTCTCTCTCTCTAAACCTAAATGCAAGTAAACTCATCACTCTCCCCCCTAAATAGCATGTCTTCCAGGGGGTTAAGTCTTCCTGGCAACATGAGATGTGACTCCCAGGAATGAGCCTAGTCCTGGCATCATAGGATCAACAATGTCTTTCTGACTAAAAGGTAGAAAAGAAATGTAACAAAATAAGTTATCAGTGGCTAAGAGATTTCAGTTAGAATCGTGAGGCTATTTTGGAGGTTACTCTTATGCAAGCTTCAGATAGATAATGCAAATTGCCACGGTATGCCAAGCCGCCAACCAACAGTATTCCTGAAAACGCTAAAGAATAACCAGGGCTCTATCTGAGGCTCTATAATAGCTTCACTTAGTTTATTTTTCAGAAACCTAAAACCTCCAGATGGTTCTTATGCCAGAGAAGCCCTGAAATCCAGAGGCACCAGTCACTCCAAGAACATGAACGTGTTGCATCCCTCTACCTTATAATGTTGACACTTAGTTTCAGCATAAAGAAGCTAGAATGGTCATTGCCCAAATATCCCTGAAGATTGGGAATAGGATCAAATGAGAGGGCTCAAATAGGATCAAACAGAGAATATAGGATTTAACAAATGATTGTGACTATTGAATCATTATATTGATATTTCCTGTTAGTTTCTACTGTATACGAACAGCTAGAAGGAAATATCTGAAATTGTGGAACTGTAACCCATATCATAGTCTGAAATTTTCTCTATGACTACTAGTTAAACTTTGAAATTTATTACTTTTCTGCATGTTATATTTCACAATTAAAAATCTTTAAAAAATGCAGTGCCTTTATTGAAAACACTGCAATAAGTCTTTATTTCTAATAATAAAAGCCAAAATTCTTTTAATGATCTACCAGTCCCTATATGATCAGGCCCCCATTACCTACCTGACTTTACATCTACTAATACTTTTCCCCCTTGCTCATTCCATCCTAGCCACTCTGGTTTCCTTAATGTTTCTCAAATATGTTAGCCTCAAGGACTTTGCACTACTTTTTCTCTGCCTGGAATGCTCTTCCACCAGGAACCCATATGAAACATTCCTTCACCTCCTCAAGTCATTGCTCAATGAGATCTATCCTCACTACAACTCCTTAAGTTGTAAATGCCCCAGTGCTGTATTCCCAAACCTCCTTTCTAAGCTCTTTCCTTTTCCATAGAAATTATCAATTTCTAAAATTGTTCATTCATTCAATATTTATTGATCATCTACTGTATGCCAGACACAGTACTAGTTTCCAAGGATATATTAATATACAAAATAGGCAAAAGTGCTGCCTTCATGGAACTTATTTTCTGGGTGGAGGGGGGGACAGAAGACCATAAAGGACAGAAAAACCATAAATGGTTTTAGGAGAAATAAGAAAGAACTGTAGGGTGGGCCACAGTGGCTCAGTAGGCAGAGTTCTCGCCTGCCATGTTGGAGACCCAGGTTCAATTCCTGGTGCCTACCCATGTAAAAAGAATAAAAAGAATTGCAGTTCCAAAACTTAGCCAATGATCAGAAAGACATTTTTTTAATTAAAATTTTTTTTTATCAATTTAAAAATTTAAAAAAATATGACAACAAAGAAACAGACATTCTTAACATATGATCATTCCATTCTACATATATAATCAGTAATTCACAGTATCACATAGTTGCATATTCATCATCATGATCATTTCTTAGAACATTTGCATCAATTCAGAAAAAGGAATAAAAAGACAACAGAATTCATACATACCATATGCATACCCCTCCATTTCTTTTTTTAAATTATTTTTTATTTATGATACATAACCACATACAAACACAAACATTCTTATCATATGATCATTCTGTTCTTGTTATATAATCAATAACTCACACTATCATCACATACTTGTATATTCATCCTCATGATCATTTCCTAGTACATCTGCATCAATTCAGAAAAAGCAATAAAAAGAAGACATAAAAAAATTCATACATACCATACCCTAACTCCTCCCCTTCACCGATCACCAGCATTTCAATCTACTAAGTTTATTGTAACATTTGTTCCCCCTATTATTTATTTATTTTTAATCCATATATTTTACTTGTCTGTCAATAAGGTAGACAAAAGGAGCATCAGACATAAGGCTCTCACATCCACACAGTCACACTGCGACAGCCATATCATCATATAATTATCTTCAAGAAACGTGGCCACCAGAGTGCAGATCCACATTTTCAGGCAGTTCCCTCCAGCCTCTCTATTACAACTTGACTAACAAGGTGATATCTATTTAATGCATAAGAATAACTTCCAGGATAACCTCTCGACTTTGGAATCTCTCAGCCACTTACACTTTATTTGTCTCATTTCGCTCTTCCCCCTTTTTGTCAAGAAGATTTTCTCAATCTCTTGATGCTGAGTTCCAGTTCATTCTAGGATTTCTGTCCCATGTTGCCAGGAAGGTCCACACCCCTGGGAGTCATGTCTCACATAGCCAGGGGGAGGGCAGTGAGTTTGCTTGTTGTGTTGGCTGGACAGAGAGAGGCCACATCTGAGCAACAGAAGAAGTTCTCTTGGTGGTGACTCTTAAGCCAAATTTTAAGTAGGCTTAGCCTATCCTTTGCAGGATTAAATTTCATATGAATAAACCCCAAGATTGGAGGCTCGGCCTATTGCTTCGGCTGTCCCCACTGCCTGTGAGAATATCAAGAATTCTCCACTTGGTGAAGTTGAATTTTCCCCCTTTCTCACCATTCCCTCTGCAGGACTCTGCAAATACTTCCCTATACACTGTCCAAATCGCTGTGGGATTTATCTGGACATCACTTTGGACAAACCTACAAAATCTCATGCCCTGTGCAAGGTTCCAGGTACTATGGTGTTCGATTAAGCTGTCCATATAAGTTATATTAGGAACTGCGCTAGTCAAAGTATAAATTTTATACCAAATAAACATTTTTTGCTTGTTTCACACATACATTAAAGTTATAAAATATTAATTTCCATCTATTTTTAACACCCTGCATTTTTGACATTCCTTTGTTCTTCCTGATGCAGAAACATTTTTAAATTTGCACATTTAGTCCCTATCATTATACACTCTAGGCATTCCTAGATTATACCATCTCAGTCTTATTGTCTGTCTTTCCTTCTGATTTCATTTGTGCCCCCAGGTCCCCTCCCTCTATCATTCTCACATTCAGCTTCATTCAGTGTTCTAACATTGTATTACAGCTAGCTAATATTTGCTATCCATTTCTGAATTTTTACAATCAGTTCCATTGCACAATCTATCCCTTCAGCTCCAATTACCCAATATCTACTGTATTTCTATCTCCTGATGGTCTCTGTTACCAAATGAAATTCTCCAAGTTCATTCACAAATGTCAGTTCATGTCAGTGAGACCATACAGTATTAGTCCTTTTGTTTCTGGCTAATCTTACTCAGCATAATGTCCTTAAGGTCCATCCATGTTGTTACATGCTTCATGACTTTAGCCTGTCTTACAGCTGCATAATATTCCATCATATGCATATACCACAGCTTGCTTAGCCACTCGTCTGTTGATGGACATTTTGGCTGTTTCTATCTTTTCACAATTGTAAATAATGCTGCTATAAACATTGGTGTGCAAATGTCTGTTTGTGTTCTTGCCCTCATGTCCTCTGAGTAGACACCTAGCAATGGTATTGCTGGATCATATGGCAATTCTATACTTAGCTTCCTGAGGAACTACCACACTGTCTTCCACAATGGTTGTATCTTTTGGCATTCCCACCAACAGTGGATAAGTGTGTCTATTCTCCACATCCTCTCCAGCACTTGTCATTTTCTGTTTTATTGATAATAGCCATTCTGATGGGTGTGAGATGATATCTCATTGTGGTATTGGTTTGCATTTCCTAATAGCCAGGGAAGTTGAGCATCTTTTCATGTGCCTTTTGGCCATTGGTAAGAAAGACATTTTGTAACACTGATTCCTGAGCCTCATTTCAGACCTGAACTGGAAGGATTAGAGTGGGGCCTAAAGACTGGATTTTATCAAACTTTAGATACTCAGAAACAGTCAAGTTGAGATCAACTGCAGAGTATAATTATGTCTCAGGATTGAGGATAACTATATATTTGCTCCTTTCTCTAGTAACTTATTCACACAATATCTGTACCTTCACAGTGAGAGAGGTAAAAAGGGATTATCATAAATGATTAGATAAATATTATAAGATTTAGATTTCTGTATGTTATTTTTCTGGACTGGCATATTCCACTGGGTAGGCCTCATTTAGGAAAATTGTTATCAGGTAAATAGTGAATACAGACTCTCATTTGTCTGAAAATGTTTTAATTTCTCCCTCATTTTTGAAGGACAATTTTGCTGGATATAGAATTCTTGGTTGGCAGTTTTTCTCTTTTAATAATTTAAGTATATTATCCCACTGTCTTCTCGCTTCCATGGTTTCTGCTGAGAGATCTGCACATAGTCTTATTGGGCTTCCCTTGTATGTGATGGATTGCTTTTCTCTTGCTGCTTTCAAGATCCTCTCTTTCTCTTTGACCTCTGACATTCTGATTATTAAATGTCTTGGAGTATGTCTATTTGGATCTATTCTCTTTGGGGTACGCTGCACTTCTTGGATCTGTAATTTTA
>PVIY010050290.1:0-16279 GCA_004026745.1 Myrmecophaga tridactyla
GAAACCCTGAACTTCATCGGCCTTCTTGAACCAAGGTATCTTTCCCTGGATGCCTTTGATTGGACATTTCTTTAGACTTGTTTTAATTGGGACATTTTCTCGGCCTTAGAACTGTAAACTAGCAACTCATTAAATTCCCCTTTTTAAAAGCCATTCTGTTTCTGGTATATTGCACTCCAGCAGCTAGCAAACTAGAACACAAGCCAAGGAACAGCAATGATTAAGGCAAGCCTGCGCCAGAACATTTACAGACTCCAGGAGAAAGCACAGACTGTCAAAACTTGATTTCAGACTTCTAGCCTCCAAATCCATGAGACAATAAATTCCAGTTGTTAATTCAACTCATTGTGTGTTGTTTCTCATAGCAGCTTGGAAGAATAGGACAATAGTAAAACTTTTCCCAAAATAAAGGAATTGGAGGATCCAAGAAAATATGCAGCAATATTTCCTTTTTGGGAGGCAGTAATGTGTGGATTGTTGC
The DNA here is from genome assembly GCA_004026745.1 of Myrmecophaga tridactyla. NCBI lineage: Eukaryota > Metazoa > Chordata > Mammalia > Pilosa > Myrmecophagidae > Myrmecophaga > Myrmecophaga tridactyla. The sequence continues at coordinate 482 of PVIY010050290.1, forward strand.
TGTAATATTTACTTTGTGTTCTCTGAGAAAATAAAATCTATCGTGAAGATATTGACACCAATTTAGAAGTTCAAAGTCCCTTAATTCTGGTTTCATATCTAGTCAAGGACATTTAGGGAAAGCAAAAGCAGCAGGGATGAAACTATTCCTCTTGGCAAATGGTCAAAGAAGAGAAGCCAAATATCACTTTGGGCAGGGGCAGAGGTAATGGATAGAATCAGAACAGTTCATCTTTGTGATAATTATTACTTCACTTAAATATTTTCTTCAGAAATAAAAGTAGTCAAAATGTTAGACTCAGAAACAGCAAATTGAATAATTACATTCCCTAAGCCTACAGTTTTTGGGGTACATCCTAAAATTAAATAATATGGCTCTATATGGAAATTTTTATTTCATTTTTTTCTGTAATTTTTTCTTAGATATTGTACTGTGTAAGTTATGGATGTTTTACCATTAGTCCTAAGACAGGAATAAGAATTGCTTCCTATGAAGTTCTTCCACTCAATATATTAGAAGTACATCAAGTTCCCAAAAGAATACATGTTTAAATTTAAAAAGCAATGACTAAATTTTTTTGCATCCCAAATAGAACGTGGTTTGGATGCATAGACAAATAATAAACAGAGAGTATCAGGGGACAGATTCTTTGAGAGAGATAATCCATGGAAAGTGATGAGTTCAATAAGGTTACAAACCTATTAGTTAGATTATTTTAATAAAAGACATGCAGATGAAAAAGATGGGGGTGTGGAATTTTCATATTTGAGGTATATGTGACTACATATGTGAGATTCTGAAAAGAACAACAGGGCCTGTAGGAAACTCATCATTGAGTTAAGCAAATAGGAGTTCAAGAAAATGGAAGTGTATTCATTGAGTTGAAGGGATCTAGAAGAGAAGAATGTGAAAAGTAAATATAATAGAGATCAACAAGGAAAAGGACAATGCAGATATTAGAAATTGAAAATGTGACAGGAAAAACATGTGAGATGTTTTGTGACAAAATGTTTGGTGAAACATATACATTGCATGTAGATGTGTTCTACAATTTTGGAGCAAAAATCAATAAACTTTGGCAGTAACTGCTCCATTAAAATGGTGGGGCAAAAATGTATTTATCATTAGGCAAAGAATGAATGGTGACAAGCAAAGGAAATTACCCATCAGGTCAGTGAAAAAGTTAACTCACAAATATTAGACATTATGAGAGAGACACTTTTCTAAGTTCTATATGTACTAAGTAGTTCAATCTTTAAACAATAATGTATGAAATATAATTATTTTTATATTTGAGATGATATAAGGAAATGACACTGAAGGTAAGCAGAGCTCAGTAATGAGATTAGTACTATCCATCTGGTCTTTTTGCACTTGGTGACATTGATATCAGTTTCTTGGTGTTTCAATGTTATTTTAAAAAATGGAAAACATAAAACAATTTTGATTATGACATAAAACCCTGGGCATATCTCATTCAATGTAGCTTAACATTTTACCAAATAAATTTCTCATTAAAACTCTACCTAAATTTGGCATATCATCAGTAATGTCATAACATTTGATGGCATTACTTGAGGAAGAAATGAGAAAGAATAAGTAGAAAGTTGCTAATGGAGAAAATACAAACTTTAAAATGTGCCATAATACAAAAATCAAAATCAAAAGCATAGGATATGAAGACTCTCTATAGGGAGGCCCAAACTATTTGTCATATATTTGAAATTTATTACTAACCAAACTACAAAGAAAGACATTAAATTGTAGAAGAAGTTTAAGATTTGGCTTTAAGATTCAGCTGCAGTTAACAGTCCAAGAAAACTATATGGATAATTCCAATCTGATGTGCAGATAACCTAGGAATAAAAAGTGGTAAAATGAAAGAATTCCTAAAATGTTGGAGTGTGAAATGGATAAAATAATTTGATTTGTTGAAAAATATTCCATGATATTTCCAAAATATGCAGTTGTGGGAATTATGCTTCTGCTCTAATGACACTGCTTAAAATGAAGCTTTTAAACCTTGCATATGAAATTGTTGGCTTAGTGTGTAGTGCCATTAACTGTTGCAAAGTGATGTTAGCACCTCCTCATACCAAATATCTTTGAACTATAAATACAGATTGAATAGAAGTCAGGATTCACTGATGAGGAACCACATAGTAACAACATTTATCCTGCTGGGACTGACTGATAACCCACAACTGAAAGTTCTGATTTTCATCTTTCTGTTTCTCACCTACACATTGAGTGTAACCGGGAACCTGACAATCATCTCCCTCACCTTCATGGATTCAAACCTTAAAACTGCCATGTACCTTTTCCTATGAACTTTCTCCTTAGAAATCTCATTTACATCTGCTTGTATTCCTAGATGCTTGTACAACTTATCAACTGGTGACAAGACCATCATATATGATGATTGTGCCATCCAAATTTTTTTCACAGACCTCTTTGCTGTTACAGAATTTTTTCTACTTGCCACCATGTCCTATGACCGATATGTAGCCATCTGCAAACCCCTACATTATGTGACCATCATGAACAGCAGGGTCTGTAGGAGACTCATTCTTGGTTCCTGGATGACCAGCTTGTTGATTCTACTCCCACCACTTGGCATGGGCCTAAATCTGGAATTCTGTGACTCTAATGTCATTGACCATTTTGTCTGTGATGTATACCCCCTTCTAAAGATCTCATGCTCAGACACATGGCTCATAGAGCAGATGGTCATAATCTGTGCTGTGTTGACCTTTATCATGACCCTTGTATGTGTACTTTTATCCTACATGTACATCATCAAAACCATTCTAGGATTCCCTTCTGCCCAGCAAAGGAAAAAGGCATTTTCTACCTGCTCTTCCCATATGACTGTGGTCTCCATCACCTATGGCAGCTGCATCTTCATCTACATCAAATCTTCAGCAAAGGAGTTGGTGGCTGTTAATAAGGGTGTGACAGTGTTAACTACTACCATTGCTCCTATGCTGAACCCCTTCATTTACACTTTGAGGAACAAGCAAGTAAAACAAGCCTTTAATGATGCAATAAAAAAATTGTATTGTTCACAAAGAAATAGTGGAATGTGCTAATAAAGAAAGATCAACTTTTCACAAAAATCATTGGACCCTTAGAGTTATCTTTAAGCTTTTAATCCTTTCCTCTTGGCAAGAAAGCTTTATCAGGATTGCATTACCCAGTAGAGAATATAATACCATTTCAGGAAACAAAAATGGCTTCATTTTTAATTAAGCCTTTATAAAACTCTTAATAAAACAAAATAAACAAAATTGATTAGTTCATTTTAACAAATGTTCTAGATTGAGCAAATTTGCATATTGCCTAATCCAATTCCAGGTTTTGAGAAACATTTGGGTTCCTGGCACTTTTTACGTCCCTTTATTTTTTACTTTAACAAAAAAAAAGGGATGGTGAATTTTCTTGGGGTGGTGATTTTAATATTTAAGATTAGTTCTCAATCATGAAGCAATAATATTGTTAACAATATTCCTCCTGGCATTGTGATGACATAGATTATAGCAGCTGCCATTTAGAAAATCACTAGACACCTATCACTCCTCATATTTGTAAAAGAACTTATGGATATGTTTTATCTAATCTTTACTAATAGCTAAATTGAGGTTCAGGTGAGTTAATGCTAGTTAAGAGGTAAGGGGAGAATGCAATTGCATTTTTATCAGAATCCATAGCATGAGATTTTACAGCATGTGACATTCCAGTGACACACATTTTACAAGTGGTAAAGTGTGTGATTACTTAATTATCAGTTATGATTAAGAAGTTGCAGTATAATTCATGAAAACAGAAAAATTATGTGATTTCTAAGAGAAAAAATTACAAAAAATATAGTATAGCATTTTAATATAAGCCTTCACATGTAGAAAGAATGGTAAGATATTTATTTTATTTGAATATACTTTTTACTTAATACTGTACTTACAAAAATAGAATTTGCACCTTAATATAAAGCAAGGAAGAGCACAAAGGTTTGTTCAAAGAAGTGACATCAAAAGCATATGTACCCACTCCTCAGAAGCAGCTAAAGTGGAAATACCTATGAAAATTGCTATACAGCTTGAACACATGAATATTAATCATAAGTATACATTTTCCCAGGGAAGGCCCAAAGAAATCAGAACAACAGGATTTAAAAAGCCACTGTCTTTTAGCAATTCATTTTAATAGATGAAAGATCCATAGAAAATATTGGACTATCCACAGCCACTGATGTTCCTTCAATCAGGCTCTGCCCTAATGGATCCTCGAGGATGATTTTTGAAATAGGCTCCTTTCATCAATATGATCTAGTTCTGAGATCACTGGTTCATCCTGGCTTTTAATTTTCACACACTGAGGGTTTTATTTTAATTATTTTTTTCCAATTTCTCACATATTATTCACTGACACCATTCTTACCCATATTCCCAGGCTGACAAAAGCTCTTTGTTGATATTTGTAATGGTTACCCTTACCAAAATAACGCTTTGTTCAGCAGGATTAATTGTTTAGAAATTAAATTATTAAGTGGATGTATTTATATTGATCATTCTGATCTGAAACCTTCCTGAAAGAATGGTGGGACAGGGCAGCTGCCATGGCTCAGCAGGCAGAGCTCCGACCTGCTGTGCTGGAGGTCTGGAGTTCAATCCCTGGTGCCTCCTGCCCATATGTAAATTAAAAAAAAAAAAAAAGAATGGTGAGACAAAAAGATTCACAACTATTTAACACACTATGAACAAAAGAAAGTCAGCCACCTTGAAAGAGAAAATGATAAGGACCCCGTTAAAGAAAATCTTCATGTGAGGTCTCTGATAGGCTCTGGCCCTGGCCCTTCATTGGCAGCCCATTAAATCTTGCTATGGAGACACTGATCAAATCCTGCACAGAGTTCTAAAAATTCATGTGTTTTGAAACAGCTACCATAATTTATTTATCAACATGATGAAGAAACATATTTTTTGATACTTTTAAGAAATATGTGGGTCAATGGAAGAGTGACATTGAGTCTCTTCATTGAAAACATAAAAATCATCAAGCAAAATTATTAAAGATAGTGTGTTAATTGTTCCAAACTCTGCAAGTTATTCAGACCAACTCAACTATGACTGAGCTGTTATAAAATCTGTCCCTTAGTACCTATAGCACAGTATGTGATTATATAATTATGTCTGTCTGGGACAATCCACTCACATGTAGTAGGCTCAGTAATGGCCCCCTAAAATTGTCCTAATCCCTTGAACCTAATCCCTATGAATATGTTACCTTAAATGACAAAATGGACTTGGCAGATGTGGTAAAGCTATGGATCTTAAAATGAAGAGATTATCCTGGTTTCTCCAGACAAGCCCACTGTAATGAAAAGGATTCTTAAAGGGGAAGGAAAGGGGATCAAGTCAGCAGTAGGAATGTGATAATGGAAGCAAGAGGTTGCAGAGATGCAAGGAAGGGACCATGAGACAAGGAATACAAGTGGGCTCTAGAAACTGAAAAAGATAAGGGCACAGATTCTTAAGAGTCCAGAAAGATGTAGCCTATCCAACCTCTTGATTTCATACATCTAATTTCTAGAATCTAAAGACTTCTACAACTTAAGAGAATAAAATTGCACTGCTTCAACTAAGTTTGTGGTAATTTTTTACTGCAGTAAGTGAAAAGAAAGTAATCCATCTGAAAAAAAAATAGTATTTCTGCAAAACAGATGTGCAATGCAGATTGAATTCTGTGAGTAAAGAAAGATAATATTCAAATGCAGGCACAATAAAGGTTATAAAAGTCCCAGAGAAGGATTGGCAAATGGAATCCTTTATCTAGGACAGTCAGAGGGAATAACATGCGCTTAAGCTAGAATGATGAGAAGGCCATTATATATTCCCCCAATATGGATACCCTAATGTAACAAACCAATAATTGAACCTCACTTCAACACCTTCCACACAATTACCAAATGACTTTTTAGAATCCATACAGCCATACTCCTGAGAAATTCTTTAAAGAATTGGAAAGAATGAAAATATATGATGCAATAAAAAAAAAAGTTGTCATTATCCTAATAGAAGTCTGGCCACAAAACAAAATACCTAAATGGCAGAGAGTTATGCTTGCTGCTAAAGAATTCTCAGATCTACTGACATTCTAACAGGACTTCCTAAATTTTTAAAACAAGTTTTTGAAGACAATAAAGGCAATATATAATTCATACATTGCCTATGGAAGTCTAGGTGAATTTGAAGAATTTCTTTAATTAGTCAAGATTAATCCCTGGAATAAATTTCACTTCATATACTAGTTAACCATCATGTTCATGGAAATCACTCACAGTCATTGCAAATACTTAACTTAGTTTTTCAAGATATCATTTACAGGGCATTGGTTGGTTCACATTAGAATGCTCTCAACATTGCAATTGCTAATCCATATCTTTCCAACCTTCCTTGATCTCTAGTAATCTAAAAGTCCTGAAAATTGATGTTAAAATCCCCAAATTATTGATCTCAATATCCACTATACCCCAAATACACCAATCTTAAAACCATGGAGAAAGCTAATATACAATTGATAAGAAAAGAAATGTAGCATCTTTTAGCTCTCCTAAAATATGACCCAGATATCATCCGCTATAGCATTATCATGACTGCACCAACAGATTTTTCTTTGTGTGTGTGTGTGTGTGTGTGTGTGTGTGTGTGTGTGTGTGTGGCCAGGCACCAGGAATTGAAACTGGGTCTCAGGCACAGCAGGCGAGAATTCTGCCACTGAGCCATAATCGCATTGCCCAACAGGTATTATAGGCTACATACCCATCTTATGTATGCTAAAGAGAATTGCAGCAAAGCACCTGGGCTAAACTTTGATCTCTTTCTAACTTTATTTTTGGACCCTCGTTGCTCATCATTAAAAAAGAAAGCAAGATTCTTGAGATTTAGGAGATATAGTATTGCTGATCAGAGTGGAGGGAGATTTCTGGTTATCTTAATTATTTAATTCAGAAAATCTGCCCCTTAGAAGTAGGGTTACTATAGGCCTGGGCTATAATAAATATTTTAAACCCACATATAAAAGCTTCACATAAGTCTCAAAAACATCAAACAGATACACAAATAAATTATTTAGAAAACTGAAAAAAAAGCTGTCATTAAAGAAATTGTGCATTCACTATTTTCTGCATAGCATCAAAAGTGATTTGATATGGAAGGAACCACAGTAATGCAACATTTAGTGAGTCAAGAAAATGATGGCTAAAACATGGGAAGAACTTTGTGGAATTTTAACTTATTCTTGCCCAACTCACCTCTCTGGTGGGGTGGTAGCCTTAAAGAAGGCTGCTTGAATTCTCAGGATGGGTACCTGATTCCAGAGGAAGCAGAGAAGATCTTGGTCTCAAAGAATTTGTCTATTTTGACTTGTTTTGTGGGCCCCTGAAGATTGACAACAAACTTGATGACCAAATTTGAAACTCTCTGAGCACAGAAAAATGATGAATCATTGGGGCATACCTTGAGAATATTGAAAGGCAAATATACAAGATGCTGCTGATAGAGACAAGAAATAACTGTTAGGTAGACATGCTGAAAGTTGGGGAGGAAAATGCGGGGAAAGATTTACTTTGGGGAATAGCAGCTTCTAAAGTTTCTGTGTTGGGGTACACCATGGTTCAGTGGTAGAATGTGCATCTTTCATGTGGGAGACTGGGGTTCGATTCCTGAACCATGCAACCAAAAAAGGTTTCTGTGTTTAATGGGGGATATAGAAAGCCAGATACATGCCCAGCACAGGACACAAGCTTATAGAAAATCTGAGAAGACCCTGTGCTTTCACCTCTGGCTGATTTCTAGACTTATTGAAAGCAGTAAGTGTAAGAAATGATACAGAGTTGTAATCAGACTGGGTAAGAGTTGAACAACTGCTTCAAAATAGAGCCCATCTGCAAAGACCAGCAGGGTACTTTTTTTTTTCTTTTGTTATGGAAAATTTCACCTGCCATTTCAGGAAATTTCTGGAAACTCAAAAGATGACAACAAGCTAAAGGAAGAGACTTCAGAGAACACACATCACAAAAAGTTGTCTTTTAAACATATATTTAAAGTCCTAAATAAACAAGCAACTAACAACCCAAAGCACACATAACATCAAAGTCTACAGGAGAAGGAAGAATCTGATTTGCACAGTTACCACATTATAATATTCAAAATGTCAAGTTTTCAACCAGTAAAGAAGAAATAGACAGAAAATGACTCTGAAGAAGACCAGATATTGGACTTATAAAATAAAGACTTTAAATCAATTATCTTAAACACGCTCAAGAGCTAAAGGAAACAATGGGCAAAGAACTAAAGGAAACCAGGATAATTGTATGTAAACAAACAGAGAATATCAATAGAGATCAATATTACTATAAGAAATCAAAGAAAAAATCTCATCCATAAAATGTACAATAATTAATAAGAAATTCACTAGGACAGTTCAAGAACAGATTTGAGCAGGCAGAAGAAGAATCAGTTAACTTATAGATAAATCCATAGAAACAAACCAGTCAGAGGAACAGAAGAAAAGGAATGAAGACAAATGAACTGAACCTGTGAGGTCTGTGAGACACCATCAACCATACCTAAATACACACAATAGGAGCCCAAAAGGGATAAGAGAGAGAGAAAAGGGGGCAGAAATAATATTTAAAGAAATAACAGCCAACTTGATAGAAAACATGAACCTCCACATCCAAAATACTCAATGAACCTCAAGTAGGATAACTACAAAGAGATCCATATATGGATATATTATGGTCGTATTGTTGAAAACCAAAGATAAAGTCTTTAAAGTAGCAAGAGAAGAGTGACTCATCACACATATGGGATCCTCAAGCAATAACATTAACAAGTTATTTATCATCAAAACCGATTGCCAGAGGTAGGGAGATGGCATGTTTAATGTGCCAAAAAAAAAAAAACCAACTGTTAAACAAGAACCCTATAATTGGAAAAACTATCCATCAAAAATGAAGAAATCATGTGTCAGACAGGATGCCTACTGTGCTTATTTCAAAGAAGAAATTAGAAGAGAAACCAGTAAATATCTTCAAGCAACTGAAACTGAGAACATAACATATCAAAACTTATGGATGCAATGAAAGCAGTGCTCAGAGGGAAATTTATTGACGTATGCCTATATTAAAAAAGAAAAGCTAAAATTGAGGAGTTAACTGCACATCTGGAGAAATGAGTGAACAGAACCCAAAGTGAGCAAAAGGAAAGAAATAGCAAATATTAGAGAAGAAATAAATGAAATCAAGAACATGAAAACAATAGAGCAAGTCAACAGAAACAGAAGTGGGTTTCTTGAGAAAAATTAATAAAACTGATGGACCTTTAGCTACAGTGACAAAGAAAAAAAGAGAGAGGATGCAAATAAATAAAATCAGAAATGAGAGAGGGAAAATTACTACTGACCCTGCAGAAATGAAAGAGAATACAAAATGATACTATCAGTAACTGTATGCCAACAACTAAGACAACTTAGAGGAAATGGACAACTTCCTAACAAAACAAGTGAACAAAAGTTAGGCAAGAAAAATAAATGAAAAGCATCCAGATTGGAAAAGAAGAAGTAAAACTATTTACAGATGACATAATCCTATATATATAAGTCCCCAAAACTCTACAACAAAGCTACTAGAGCCAATGAATGAGTTCAGCAAAGTGGCAGTGTGCTAGTTTGAAACCTTTACATACTCCAGAAAAATCCATGTTCTTGTAGTCCAATCTTGTGGATGCAGTCTTATTGTGGGTGGGGTATTTTGATTAAGTTGCTTCAATGGAGATGTGACTCACCCAATTCAAAGTGACTCTTACATCCTTTGCTGGAATCTTCTATGAAGAAAATAAAAGGCAAAAGCTATAGAGCTTAGAGCCAACACTTGGAGAGAGGAAATAACCCAAGAGATCCTAAGCTAAGAGACGAAATTCAGTGTTTGTCCTGGTGAAGCTGAAGGGACTAACAAATGTTTAGTGAAGGAAAATGCCCCAGGAAAAGATTGAAGGATTCACAGGAGCTGAGAAAGCCATTATGTAAACCAACCCAGGAAAGAAGGGCCAGCAGACATCACCATGTGTCTTCCCATGTAACTGAGAAAACCTGGGCATATTTAGCCTTTCTTGAGTGATAGTATCCCCTAGTTGATGCCTTAATTTGGACATTTTCATAAACTCAGAAGTATAAATTTGGAACCTAATAAATCCCCTTTGTAAAAGCCAATCCATTTCTGGTATATTGTATTCTGGCAGCATTAGCAAACTGAAACAGGTAGACTATAAGATCAACATGCAAAAAGCAGTAGAGTTTCTATCCACTAGTCATGAGCAATTTGAGGAGTAAACCAAAAAAAAATCCACTTAATACTAATTAAAAGAATAAAATACCTAAGAATAAACTTAATCATGGACAAGAATGACCTATACACAGAAAACTATAAAGCATTGATAAATGTTTTATCAATTAAACCTAAATAAATGGAAGGATATGTCATATTCATGGATTGGAAGAACAAACATAGATAAAGTGTCAATTCTATTCAAAATAGATTCAATGCAATACCAGTCCAAATCCTAATAACTCGGTTTTCAGAAATAGAAAAACCAATAACCAATTTATTTTGAAGGGCAGAGTGCCCCCAGATAGCTAAAGACATCTTGAGAAAGAAAGGTGAAGTTGGTGGTCTCACACTTCCTGATTTTAAAGCATATTAAAAATCTACAGTTGTCAAAACTCCATGATACTGATGTAAAGTTAGATATACCATCCAATGGAATTGAATTAAGAGTTCAGAAAGAGACTCTCTCTCCTCTACAGACAATTGATTTTTGACAAGGTGGCCAAGTCCACTCAAAAGGGACAGAACAGCCTCTCCAAAAATGGTTCTGGAAGAACTGGATATCCATAGCCAACAGAATGAAAGAGGATCCCTACCTCACACATTAAGCAAAAATTAACTCAAAAAACACATCAAAAACCTAAACATTAGAGATAAAACCATAAAACTCTTAGAAGAAAATGTAGGAAAATATTTAAAAATCTGTGTTAAGAGGTAGATGCCTACACATTATAACCAAAGCTCAAAGCAATGAAAGAAGCTACATAGTTAATGTGAATATACCAAGAGTCTTTGATAGCACATTTGAGGTGGATTATGTAGTGTGGAATAAAGTCACAGTGAGATGCCCCTTCACACACTAGAATGGCTGTAATAATAACAGTGATTTTAAAATTGGAAAATATGTAGTTTTAGTGAGGATGTAGAGGAATTGTAATTCTTTTATCTTGATGTTGGAACTGTAAAATGGTGTAGCCACTGTGAAGCAAAAGTTTAGCAGTTCCTTAAAAAGTTAGACATAGAATTGCCATAAAACCCAGCAAATCCACTCCACGCTTTGTTTTAAGAAGAATCAAAAACTGATATTCAAATACTTGTACATGTATATTGGTAGAATCCCTACATATTCACAATAGCCAAAGGTGCAAACAACCTGAATCTCCATTAGTGAATAAACAAAATGTGCTATATCATTACAATGGATCCAGTTATATAAATTTCAACTATATAAAAGAATAAAGTAATGATATATGCTACAACATATATAAATATATGTATGTCAAAAAAGCTGAAGCCAGACATGAATGATCATATATATTATGGCTCCATATATATGAAATATTCATAATAATTAAGTTAGAGAGTCATAAAGAAGATTATTGGTTGCTGAAGGCTAGGAGAAGGGATGATTGGGAAGTAGCTGCTTACTGGAGTGGGACTCCATGGGGATGATAAATGTGTGGTAGGATGAGATAGAGATGATAGTTGTACTACATTTAAATGTACAAGTATGAATGAATTGTACATTTTTAAATAATTATTATGTAAATTACAACTTAATATTTTTTAAAAAATCACTTCCAAATATCAATTGCCATAAAATATATTTTTAATTGAAAGTATTTTTGGCAAATTAGTGATTTAGATGAATGGGAAAATTGGCTGCACTTGTGATGTAAAATTTAGACAAATTCATCTTGGCAAATATATTGTAATTATACTGTCTTATACAATTATGAATGACATGGCACTCTAAAATGTGTATCTGTGGTAAGACAAGGCACTATTTCATAACATCAAGTTAGTGTAAAGACTATCCCATTTATTCTTATAAAAATCACAATCTGCATCAATCAGAAGCAAATTCATATAAACCAAGCCATATTTGTGATGTCATTTCTATTTTTATATAGCTCAAATTCTTATACAGCTTCATAACAACTTCAAGGTATGGCACCTTGCTTCTGATTTTATTAAATTCCATTTAAGCATTAAAAAATAAGAGAGAGGACATGACAACATAAGACAGCTCCTGAAAACCTATCCTCAGAGATTCAGCGAAAAGAGGGACAAAACTCACTTGTTCAGAAATTTAGAGGAAGAAGAAAACTGTAGAAAGATCCCACAAATGCTGAACTGAAGAAAGAGAAAAATATTATGTTGGAAACTTCTGTCCCAGACTGGCTGGTTCTCTCCCCTTCCCCTAACTTGGTCCCAAGCAGCTCAGAAAGTGCCCTGAGGCAGTGTCTAGGATCCCTCCATTCTCCCACAAGGGATACAAACTATACAGTCTCTGACAGCAGTGACAAAGATCCTCACAGCAGGACTCAAGCCACTGGGGAGGGTGTGATACAAAAGGACCACAAGGAAGAACTTCCAAATGGAGGAATAGGGAAGGAACTGAAGAATCTTCCCCCAAAGCAGCAAATAGCCATACAGAAATTGTCTGAATCAACTGTTTGTAGACCTAGGGGCAGGGTTGGACATTTCAAAGCCTAGGTCAGTGGGGGTAAAGAACCTGAGAAAACACGGACAGAGACTAATTCCACCCATGGGTCCTGGTGCCTATCCCACACCTTTGAGGGAAACAGCAGCTGATGGCCTGGTACTTGCCTGGGGGAAGGTTGCAGACTGGAGTGGCTGTGGAAATCCTCCACTGCAAGAACAGAGGAGATATAGACATTAGAAAAAATGGAGAAAAATGGGGAAAAAATGATCCGGGTTTCAGGGAAATGATTGACAACACAACGTGCAGCAAAATATGTATCATGGGTGTCCAAGAAGAAGAAGAGAAAGGAAAGGACCAGGAAGCATATTTGAAGATACAGTGGCTGAAAATGTCTCAATCCTTATAAAAGAACAATATACTCCAAACTGAATACATTTGAATAGACCCACTCCAACATACATTTTAGTCAGTCAGCCAAATACCAAAAAGAAGAAGAAAATTCTGAAAGCAATAAGAGAAAAGTAATTCATCACATACAAGGGAAGCCAAATAAGACTGAGTGCTGATTTCTCATCAGACACCATGAAACAGTGGTATGAAATTGTCAGCCAAAAATTCTCTACCCACTTAAGCTGTTCTTCAAAAATGAAGGAAAGATTAAAATATTCATAGAAAAACAGAAGCTGGAAGAGTTCACTAATAAAAGAGTTCTACCAAATGAAAAGAAAAGACAGGAGAGAAAGGACTGGAGGAATGTACATAACTGAAGAGTATTACTAAGGGTAAATATAAGGGAAAGAAAAGAAATATATATCTGACAAATAAAAAACAAAGGATATGCCAACTCATGCAAAAAAAAAAAAGATAAGATGGTTGAAGTAAGAACAGACTTCATAGTAGTAACTTTAAGTGATAGTGGTTTAAACTCCCCAGTCAAAAGACAGATTGGCAGGATGGATTTAAAATATGATCCATCTATACGCTTTACAAGAAACTCATTTTGGAACTAAAAATACAAATAGGTTGAAAGTGAAAGAATGGAATAATGTGTCACACAAAGGAAGTAAACAAACAACAAAAAATCTAGGTTAGCTATACTAATATCAGACAAAATAGACCTTAAATACAAAAAAATAATGTTATAAGAGATAAAGGACACTGTATATTAATATAAGGTCCAATTCACCAAGAATAAATAATAATCATAAATATTTATGGTCCTAATAAAGGTGCCTCAAAGTACATGTGGCAAATGCTGGCAAAACTGAAGGGAGTCATAGACAACTCTACCATGATAGTAAGAGTCTTCAATACATCACTCTCTCCAATAGACAGAACACCTAAACAGATTATCAATAAATAGAGACCCTAAATAATATAATAAATGAGCTAGACCTAACAGACTTATATAGAACATTGCACCCTAAAACAGTCGTATATACATTCTTCTTAACTGCTCATGGAAAATTATCCAAGATAGACTATATTTTGGGTCACAAAAAGGTCTTAATAGATTTTAAAATATTTGAAATTATACAAAGCACTCCCTCTGATCATAATTGAAAGAAGTTGTAAATCAATAGCAAAGGAAGAACTGGAAAATACAAAAATATCTGGAGGTTAGATAACATGCTCTTAAAGGAACAGTGAGCCAGAGAAGAAATTTCAAAAGAAATCAGAAAATATTATGAGATGAATGAAAATGAGAACACAACATGAGATGCAATTAGCCAGTGCTGAGTGGTAATATATAGCCCTAAATGCCTATATTAAAAAGGAACAGAGAGCTAAAACCAATGATTGAACTCATGAATAACTCGAGAAAATGGAGAAAGACTAGAAAACCAATCCCAAAGCAAGCAGAAGGAGACAAATAACAAGAATTAGGTGAGAAATTAATGAAAAGGAAAACAACAACAGCAAAACAATACAAGAACCAATAAAACCAAAAGTTGGTCCTTTGAAAAGATCAATAAACTTGACAAACCCTTAGCTAGAAAACAAAGACCAAATGAGAGAAGTTGCAAATAAATAAAATCATGGGGAAGGCATGCATTACATGGACCCTGAAGAAATAAAAATGACTATAAGAGGTTACTATGAACAACAGTGTTCTAACAAACTGAACAACTTAGATGAAATTGACAACTTCCTAGAAAAATATGAACAGCCTACACTGACTCAAGAATAAATGAAGACCTCAACAAACCAACCACAAGTAAAGAGATTCAATAAGTAACCAAAAACTTCCCAAGAAAGAAAAGCCCAGAACCAGATGGCTTCAAGGTGAATTTTTATCAAGCATTCCAAGAAGAATTAATACCATTACTGCTCAAAATATTCTCAAAAACTTGAAGAAGAGGGAACACTGACTCATCCTATAAAGCCAACGTCACCATAATACTAAAGCAAGATAAAGATACTACATGGAAAGAAAACCTCAGACAAATCTCTCTAATGAATATAGATGCAAAAATCCTCAACAAAATACTTGCATACAAATCCATCAGTATATTAAAAGAAGTATACACCATGACCAAGTGAGTTTTATTCCAGATATACAAGAGTGGTTCAACACAAGAAAATCAATTAATGCAAGACACCACATTAACAAGCCTAAAGAAAAAACCACATGATCATCTCTACTGATGCAGAAAATACATGAGACAAAATTCAGCTATCTTTTCATATAAAAACACTTGAAAAGGTAGGAATCAAAGGAAACTTCCTCAACACAATAAACAGCATATGTGAAAAATCCACAGCAACATCATACTCAATGCTGAAAGAATGAAAACTTTCCTCTTAATATTGGGAGTGAGACAAGGAATCCTGCTATCATCACTGCTGTTCAAGATTGTGCTAGGAGAGCTAGCTAGAGCAACTGGGTGAGAAAAAGAAAAAAAGGCATACAAGTTGAAAAGGAAGCAGTAAAACTGTCACTATTTGCAGATGACATGATCCT
>PVIY010050291.1:0-16281 GCA_004026745.1 Myrmecophaga tridactyla
TTTTTTTAGGATACTCAATGTCTTTGATATTAAAAATAACTAAGAAAGGGATTCCAATTTGAAATGACTTGAATTTACAAAGACCCATAATAGAAAGCCAACAAAGTGAGTTAAAAGGAGTCAGCAGTGACTTTGCTGTTCAATAATTTCAGAAGTGAACCAAATCCTTGATATTGTTTTCCATAGTTGGATGCTTTTCTGATGAAATCTTTTTGAATGATCATCAATGTTTTATCTTCCACACCTTCTTCATTTTAATTTGATGGAGATAGCAAAATAGAATTGTAAGATATGCACACTATTTCTAAGCTTAGGTTCAATCTCTCCTCTCAAGGTAAAAAATAGAAAATTAAAGGTTACAGAAAATACAATAATATAGATATATCATCCATTTGTTAGTTGAAGGACTATTATTATGTTTAGGTTGTTTTTATAAACACAAGTATATAAGCATTCTTTTTCTATACACAGACAAACAGCCCAAATTCTGAGATATTCTAGAAATGAAGCCAAGGAAAAATGAAGGAAAATGGAAGTTTATAAGAAAGCAAATTTCTGCTTGGGGGAAAAAAAAATGTGTGCTGCTGTTGGAAAATAATTGATCAGAAACTTAAATGCATAGCAAAGGTTACTGTAGTCATTTCTGAGGCAAGTTAATACTGGTAAAAAAAAAAAAAGTCCATGTTTTTTTAAAGTGAAATTTCTGGTAGCAGAAATTTGAGCAATTTAGTTGCTCAGGGGAAAGGTTATCTTCATTTCCCATGAGTGAAATGAATGGCAGAAGACACACAACAAAGTTACTCTCCAGGAATACACTGAATGACAAGTGAGAAAGCTCAATCCTGAAGGAAATCAGTGGGCAAAATTTATTTGAAGTAGTAATTATCTCAAGTAAGGAACTCTTTTAAGTTTTTGAATCCTGAAATGGGCAATTCCTCTGTTAAATATATGATAAAGGCAAGGAAAAATAAAATATTCTGCATTCTATCCTTTTAAAGGAAAAAAAAATAGTAGCTTTTATTAGCCTACTCAATAAAATAATTAAATTGTCCTTGCCAGCAGAGTCTTAAATAAAATCCAGCATACATGGCATTGCATTATGCTCCACAACATAAAATATGAAAAACAAATCAAAATTAAAACAAACTTAAAATACTATCAAATGTATAAATGCATAAACTCTGGGACAAGTTGGAGATTCGATGGCTAGTGGAAAAGAATTATGAATCTATTTTCCCTGCTAATTTAGTTTTACCTTGATGGCACTACTATAAGCACTGTCAAACTGAAATTTTTAATTAATTGTGTGTTTTCTTGAGCCTAATTCCAAGCTAATATTTATTTTTCTGACCCAGATAATTGTCTACTGTGTTTGATCAATAGAAATTTTATGACAGATTTTCTTCCATTATGTATTATTTGAGTACTAGTTTCATGATGAAGTAACTAGTTTATATGTTTGCAATTCATGCCTATCAAGTCATTTTGGATATGAACTGAATATCTCAAATGACCTTATAAAAAACTGCTCAAAACTCCTTATCTGCCCCTTTAGCCAGGTAAAAGAGCAATACTGGCATGGAGTACAACCTCTGAAGTTGTCTTTGTGTAGTCTGTGGCTCCAGTTCACATCAGACAGCTCCTTGGGTCCATATTCTGGGCTTTGCTAACATCATGTCATTTATAATCCCTCTAGTCCAAGGGAGAAAATAGCATTTCACAGTTGCCAATCTCTAAGGTGCCTCACATTCCAATTTGGTTTTTCACACTTCCAACTATTTACTAAGTTCCCAGATTTAAATTATGTGTACTTTACAATATAGTACATGCTGTTTCCCAGACTGTACCCACAATCAGAATTTCCTGAGGACTATATACAATGGAATATAATAACCTCAGGATTATAACAGTGACTCTTCAAGAAGGCATATGAAGAGGGTGAAATCTATGTATCAAAATCTCTGGAAGGCCATTCATTTAAGCAACGTCAGATTTTAGAAACCCTCATAAAAGATGTTCCACCTCGATCATTTTCTAACCCAGCTTTGGGTTTGTAGTGTTGAAGGTTTCTATCTGACTTTGAACCTCATTCCCCAGGGACTGTATTTAATTAGTGATCTTTAGGTATATGGCACCAGATATCCTAGCTTCCTATGGTTTTTCCTTGTAAGAATTGTTATAGTTCTAGATGCTAATAATAGGTCTACTACTTGCTATTTAACTTCCCAGAACTCATATGTCTTGATCCTGGCTGGTTTTATAGATTGGATATCTATCATACATTTATACATTGATGTATGATTTGCATTTTAGTTATCACTTAATTATAGTATAATTCCCAGAAATTATGTATCTCCATTTGCCTTTTCCTAAATCACTGCTACCTGGGCTGTATATCACTGCTTCTCCTTCCATAGCCAAACCTGCTTCTATTGCTATGCACCTGCCTAAATGCCCACTCCCGTCATCAGGTCAGGACCACTTGGTTGCATCCCTATGACAATTATGAAAGATATCCGTTAGTGCTTTAGATTTCCAACTATAATAGATAAACAACTATGTGCAATGAAATAATTTTGGTAGGGTGGCTGCCGTGGCTCAGCAGGCAGAGCTCCGACCTGCCATGCTGGAGGTCTGGAGTTCGATCCCTGGTGCCTCCTGCCCATATGCAAATTTAAAAAAAAAAAAAAAGAAAGAAAGAACTTTGGTAAACAGTTGTTAGAGAGATCGACAATTCATAGATTCTGCCTGAAAACTTTCCAAACTAACTTTAGAAATGCTATGATTTGAGGAATGAATGTAATTAATTTAATATTTATTCAAAATATTCTTAAGTACATCTTCTGGAAGACGGAAGTAAACAGAACCTGGAAGAGAAAGGAGAAGACGCTGCCATGTGCGTTGCCATGTGACAGAAAAGCCAAGGACCCCTGAAGATTGCTGACCAGCTAGGAGATACGAATTCCAAGATGAAGTAAGTCTTCTAGCCACTGAAATTGTGAGGCCATAAATCCCTGTTGTTAAACCAACCTACTAAACGGTATTTGCTTTAGCAGCTAGGAAACTATAGCCATTTTCAGGCTTAAAAATATTTTATAAAGGCATATAATGATATTTCTAAGAATGAGAGTAAAAATTGACAAGAGAAATTTAATGGAATTTCTGGGTAATAGCATCAGCAAGGAGTAGGCTCCTGCAAATAACAAATATCTTAAAGTGTGAATACAGTACTTAAGAGTAATATCCCATTATTTGAATAGCAGGAAATGAAATTTTGATGCACATTGTTCCTAAAATGGTTTAAATATTATAAAAATGACTTTATATTTGTCAGAATATCTTGAGATACTAATTAAAATAACCACACATTCATGTAGGTTTAGACTTTCTAAAACTCTTTGCGTTTTCCTAGTACATTCAGCAGCATTCATTACCTGAAAAAAATATATATCATAGATGCTTCCAGGGCAATGATAAATCCTCTCCACCTGGTCATTGTAGTTGGCTCATCTTCCAGCTTCTGGTTCTGCACTCTGAAAGCATCTACTCTGTCCACTATCTCCCATGACCACATCTGAAAGAGATATTAGAGAGTATATCCAAAGGGTATGCACATCTGCTACAGTTTTGTGGTTATTAGTCTTAGGGCTTTATCTGTCATAGGGACGCCATGCTTGTGATTTGTTTTACAAAAAAAAAAAATTCTCTTAATAGTTTTCCAATCACATACATGAACATGTGCTTAATAAAATTCAATAGTAGGCATTCAATAAAGTAATTCAACCAAACATAAAGCTGAATAGTAGTTTTGATTCCAGAAAATTCTGTATTTTAATTACAATTTGTTACTGTAACCCATGGATTTAAATGGAGACTCCACTGAATTTATATGCTTGCCTGGAAAGATAATATCTGCCATATAATCTTTGTTATCTTGCTTTCATTGTAATACCGTGCAGTGCAAATCTTTGCTCGGCATTGTGTGAGCTTTTCAAAGCTGAGGTGACTATAGGGGTATCTAGGAATGGGGGCTTCAGATAGACCCCAGATGTTTCTGATACTTGTCATGGAACATGGGGCAATAAAATATGTTTTCATTTTGCACTAAAATGCTAAGTATCTGTTGAAGAGAGAGGTTAATAATCAAGAAGAGAGAAAGCAGTGATATTGGGCTCACACTGTGTAGAGGATTCTAGGGTGTCCATTCCTTGACACTGTGTGAGCCTCTCCGTTTCTTAGTAGGAACGAGTTCATGATATGTCATATTTTACAAGTGAAGTTAAAATAGAGCCTAATGGAGGAATCAAGTTCACCTAGATGGAACCAAAAAAAATTCAGAAACTTCTATTTTTACCCCCACACTCGGAAAGGGATTGTCAGTGCATATTCTCACGTCCTGCCTGGGAGTGTTGCAGTTTGACTTTTGCCATCTAGGTACCATTTCAAACGCTTTCAGCTACTCGATTTCCACCTTAAACAAGCTACTGTAGTTGAGGGTCAAGAAAGAGAAAAGCCATGGTCTGTGGATGTTTACTGCTTTCACTTATGTTGCTCACCAAGTAAGAAAAGTGAGCATGCAAACTTAAGACTAGAGGTAGGGGTTTACTGGGCAGGGGGGTTTGGGTGCGTGGGGTGTGGCTTTTATGGGGAGGGCACTCAGGACTGGAGTATAACTAATTCGGGAGGCCGATAAAGATGAGAGAGAGAGGGCTAGAAAAAAACATTCTCTCCCTCTTCCCTTCTCTAGTTAAACAATGACTCAACTGAAATAGTGCCAACTAAATATAACTGGAATGAATGTTCTCACACTATGATTCTATTTTAATTTTTCATGAAAAAGTACACTTTGGTTTAAAGCAGGAACTGTTTATATGTCTGTGTTTGTGCATTCTGAATTATGTATAGGACTTGTAATCGAAGTGCCTAGTTTTGTATACTGTTATCTGTGAATCTGAGCTTTGTAATATTTTACAAATTAGTTTAACCTTTTAAGCACAATTTCTTCATGTTTAAAATAGGGATGTCAATTGTCTTATCTCAGTTTTGTAAATTCTATTTGATATCACCTAGCACAGTGTCTGACATACTGTGTGTTCAATAAACCCTAAACTTATCACCATTCCTTGTTGCTAAACCAGTGCAAATCTTTGTGAGTGATTCTTTTCTCTGAAAGGAGAAACTCTTCCCAAACCTTCTTTCTAGTCCAGTATTTCTCAACCTTGACACATATTTCAGATGACACTCACTTGTATGCACACTCCATGTACAATTTTTGCATATGGCCTGCAGTGATGCTCTATGTCAATAAATAAAGCATATTTGAATAGAACTATTATTTATTAAATTTATAATCCCCTAAAAATTGATAGTAACAAATTTATGCAACTAGCAAAATAAATTATCTTATCAGACTTGTTTTCAGCCACTTCTCAGACTGTAGATGGCAAATATTTTCACAAAACAATTTCAACGAGACAAAAATGGCTTCCTGGAATGCAGTATTAATGAGGAATGGGGGGGTTCATTCGGTACTGGTGCTATAATTGATCACTAATATTTACCACTAAGACAGAAAGGGGAACTGGTGGCCCATATGGCAAACTATTTACCATTCCTAGATTATTTCTTTTAACTTTGCAACATCCTTTTGAAGACAGTCTATTGTAATCTTGATTAGTTTTTAGAATATTTGTGACAATACAATGTGCTTTGGAATAGAAACCATATGTAAAAAACAAAAAAATAATGTGCCGTAATCTACATAGGAAACCTTAATTTATTAATATATTTTATCATATACTCCAGTAAGACATATTTTAAACAGAAGGAAATTAAGTGGTAAGAGGGCTTTTCACTGAAATGTGTATAGGTGAATCTTTGCCTTGATAAGACTTATTACCTTGCAGTACACTGCGGCACGTAAAGAACTTGATTAATGCATCCATAAATGACATTGAGAGAACTTATATAATTTATATACATGCAGGAATAAAAGCGCTTTAATTGAAAAAAAAATCCCAATATTTATGATTGGGGCTATTTATCTTAAAGGGTAGAGTCAGGAAAATTAATTATGTTCTCAGAACGATTAACAATGGAATTTGACCTAAATGACCTCCCTTGCTTACTTTTGGGAGAGAAATTAGTCTTTATTTGAATAGTTTAATGCCTTTACTCTTCATTAGCTTGGATATCACATAGTGAAGTTTATTATAGTTTAACAAATACATAATATACAGGGAACAACCTCTGAAACAAATATATTTGTTCACTGAAATGTAAAAAAGAAAATTAATTTTTCATTGTCATTTGAGACATTAAAAGAAGCATTATATTATAAGCTTAAATATTTAACTAAATTAAAAATAATTAATACTAACTGTTTCCAGTAAATGAGTACTAAACAGTAAGTTTATAAAAATACTTCATTATAAAAAGGCCTTTTAATGGCAAGGACCAGAATATATCAGAACTCAAAGTTCCAACATATGCTGTTAATTTTTCTTCATTGTTATAGTTTCAACTCCTCAACATAAAATGTGCCTTGTCGCCCATGAAATACAGTATAATCTGAATCAGAATGTCAGTATTCCCACAAATTAGAGAAGCATATATATATTTTTTTTTGATTAAGGTAAAAAGTATAAAAGCATTTTTGAAATTTCTACTTCTATCTCTATCAACAATCTGTCTATCTATCTATCTATGTATCTATCTACCTATCACCATCTATCTCACCTATCTCTCTATCAGAAATAGGTCCATGACAGCTTTATTTTGAGGTAAAGGTGAATGAAATACCTTCAATCAGGGTTTAGCAGAACAGAGAGCCAATGCCTTGGCTAGAATTCAAGCCTTAAATCTGAACCTAAGGTTGTGATGAATAGCACAGAGGGGGGAAATGTAGACTTTTAAAAGAAATAGTCCCCACTCACATAAAAGGGAAATTTAGTCACTATGTGTATAATATCCCCATATAATATCTAAAAAAAATCTTGCTTCTGATTTTATTACTATCATTAACTGACACACTTGTCTAATATTTAGAATTTAATTTGGAAGGAGGATCTTCAACATTACATATCGTAATATGTATTTATACAAAATATAACAATATATGCAAAAAAAATCTACCAGACCATATCAATTGTTAATCATGCTTCAACTCTTCCATTCTGGGTGTTGGAGGCAATAGGACAATACTGAAAAGAAAATTTCAGATGGCTTTTGTCCAGAGTATCCAGCAGCTTTTGTCAATTAATATATGTTTTTATTCATTTTTGTCATTCATTCGAGTCAAACATTTCCATCATTTTTGTTTCTTCATTTATTTCTTTGTTCACAAATTCTTGCAGAAATTGTATAAATAACTAACTTCTGTGAGGCACTATCCAAGGGGAATATAAAAATTAATAATATTAAATTGCTGCCCTCAAGGAGCTTGTACTTTAGAAGCAGAGTAAACCAAGCACACAAATTCATATAAAGAAATGAGCAGCATTATGGCAATTGAGAAGGCAAGTATAATTCTGGTTTATAATTCAGGGGTATATAGAAAAAGTGATCAATGAGCTATACCTTAAAGATTTTCAACAGATAGAATTAAGAACAAGAATATTTAATCAGAGAAAATGACAGAAGCAATATTCCACAATGGAGTAATACAGAATTTGTTTAGGAGACCAAAATAATTACTTTTTAAAGTTAGTTGAGCTTCATACTGGCTCTCAAGAGCTATTCTGTGCTTGTCTTTCCTAATCCCAGCCAGGTAGCTTGAAAGCAGCAATGGTGGGAATTTTTAACCACAGAATTCAGCTAATGCTACAAATCAGTGCTTCCTTCTCCATCCAACCTGAGAATTGGTTTTCCAGCACAACACGAGTCAGACTTCCTTGGTTTGATTCCTAACTTCTACCTCCTACTGTGAACTTAGATATTATATAAACATTCTGAGTTTTAGTTTTGTCTTCTATAAAATTCATAGTAAAAATACCTATCTTTTATGTTTCTTATAATTATATGACATAATTCATGTAAAGCACATAAAACAATTTCTGCTACCTAGCAAATTTTTGATAAACATTTGCTGAAATAATAGTTTTTATTATTTGGTCGGAGATTTTCAGAATTGGACAGGTTATACTATAAGATAAGGAAGGTGTAGGGCAATAACTTTAAGAAGTTTAATTTTGTCCAGGTGTAGAAGTTCCTTTAGCGCTCGCAGAAACTCTCAGAGCTGTTTAGCAGCACCTGTATAACATGGCCTGGGACTTTCTGAAAGAGATTATGAGTAGCATTCAAAGGAAGGTTTTTCTCCCTTTGTGCTGTTGCAAATGTTCCTGAAGAGCCCAAATGTCTGAATGTGTGAAAATGTATATTTCAAGACACAGAGATTTAGGTATAATCAAAAATGGTAAAGATCCAGGAATCAGAAGACATGTCTCCTGGAAAGTTGTGAAGATTTCACTCTCAGGGTTATAAATATGAGCAAGTACTTATTAAATATTGCAGATGACACAAAGTGAATTAAGCACACTCTCTGATTTGAATGATGTTCAATGTAGGGGTGGGATATGAATATACATATGAATCTGAAATAAGAACCAACTGTTTGTAACCAACTGTACTGATTTTGCTAAATTGAAGGGAGCTTATGCAGTGGTTTGTGCATTACAGTTTTTTCAGATTTGTAGTTTAAATCACAAGGAGCAGGGCTTGTGATTCTTTGTCAAGAATTCCAAAGATTCAAAAGGAGAAATTCAATTCAGGTAGTAGAGAAGCCTTCTTGTAATACGTAAAATTTGATGACAAATTGATAGAAAAAATGAATGAAGCAATGATGATGTTGTAGACTGTCTCTGAAACATGAAAGGCTCAGGTTTAATGGAGAAAATACACCAAAAAATAAAATGAAAATGAGAGAATAGTATTTGAAACCCATGTATACAGAATTGAAAATACTGGGAATTCATGAACAATTGAATTGTGTAGCTTGTCTTGCCACAATAACCAAGTAAGACTTTTATAAGGGAAAACATTAATGCATAGGTTTATTATAATTATTTTTCTGTTGTGTAATGTAGGAACATTTAACTTGTTGTTATTATTATTATTAATTTACTACTACAGTACTTAACAAGGAAATGTTGCTTTAAGGCAAACAGAACACTTATATGAGTTGTAGCATGCTCTTTTGAATTTTTCTCTATGTCTTATGGTCTAAATAAGCAGACTTGACTTCATATGTATTTTGTCCCTGAGGGCCATTGACATTTTTGGAGCTCTTTGTTTTACTCCTAACGCGTCTATTTTGTAACTTTGTTATGGACTTTTTCCTGTGGACAGATTATTTTTAAGGAATATACAGCCTTCAAGGTCCACAGATACAAGTAGCATTGATGAGAGAAACAACTTGAGACAGATTGTCTCATAATCCTTCAGCAAAGGCAGTAAGGGAAACTGGAGTAAAATTGGAAAAACAGTGCCATCTTTAAAACAAAAAAGATGAAAGCGGTCATGTTCAAGAGCCCTGTTCCTTGTGATTTAAACTACAAATCTGAAAAAACTGTAATGCACAAATTGAAGCATAAGCTCCCTTCAATTTAGCAAAATCAGTACAGTTGGTTAAAAAAGCAGATGGTGATACTGCGATTGTGGATGGTACTCACCAAAACATAACTGAGAATGCTTAAGGAGTGGGAAGAAAAGACAGGTGTAATATATAGCGATCCAGATTTACATTTCATCCTAGATGGTCTTCATGCACATCTGTTCTTGAATATCAAGGAAAGTAAGGTTTTATTCCTTGACTTATCTGTTTATTTTTATCTGCTTTGGAAATTGACGTAGTATACAGTAAGAATTGTGTTCAAATTTGGGGGTTTCAAGTTACTTCAACCACAAAGAAGTACTTAACATAACAAGAATCATAATATCATTTCCGATGGAATTTACACCAACAGAAATTTGAAAAATATAGGAACATATTACTAAAGTTGATTCTGGGGAACAAAGGAAAAGACCTATACTTTTCATCATAATTTGCTTACGTGATTCACGAAAAGCCTCTGCTACGCATACTCAGATATTTATCAACTCAATTTGATCATCCTGTCCACAGGTAGCATTAAATTTTTTTGTTGTTGGAATTAGTCAGCAAATAAATTTTATACTTGAGTAAATAAAGCCTTGAAAATAGCTAAACATTTCTATAAGATCATGCAGGTTATGAGAGAAAACTCTAACATTTAAAATTTTGCCTCATTATCAGTTAAGAAAAATTTTGAATATAATGAACAAAAGTTCTGACACTACCTGACTTAAACAGTTGAAAAATTTATTATCCCACTTAGCAAACTCTCCAGAGGGAGGGGCAGAGCACCCAGAGTTGGTTAATTCAGCAGCTCAACAGTGTCATCAAAAGACCAAAATAATTTCCATAACTCCATTCTGCAATCTTAAGGACAACAAGTTGTTCCTCAGACTGGTTCCCATCATGGTTACAGGATCTGTGGGCTTCAGTATCTGCTGGAGCAACATGATTCCTTGTTTTCATCCGGTGGAATAAAGAAAAACTTCTGCCACAGGCACTGAGGCTATGGTCTTTAATCTGGCTTGGACACACTGAGTCATTTTATCCATTCTTGGACAAGTAAGAGTCAGCAAAATAATGTGTGGGATGATAATAATACTAGTAGTAGTAATGATGATAACAGCTAGCATTTTAAAAGAATACTGTATGTCATATTCTAATCCATAATATATATGAATAAATATGTATTCATTTAGAATGGAAACTGTAGGCAACAAACAGTGTTAACTACAATCTCTGAAACCCTAATCCAATGGACTTTTCATTATTCCATCTGCTCTACGTGTATAAGGAAAACATTTAATTGAAAAAAACTCCTTGGGAATTATTTGTTAAGGTGGTTTTTTAAAAATTAAATTATGAAAATACAATGTTAGTTTTGGCTGGGATCTTGAAGTTCATTTAATCAAAACACCTACCTTATTCTTTCCTCAAAAATTTACCCATACTTACGATAATTATAGTTACAGAATAATTATAATATGTATAGTATAATTATGTATTATAGCATATAGAATATAACTATAATACAGTAAATTATATATAGAATATAATTACAATGTTATTTCATCACTTGTAACAAAGGTACCATACTAATGCAATGTGCTAATGAGGAAAGCCGGGACGAGGTGGGGTGACATATGGGAACCCCACATTTTCTGCATGATATTTCTCTAGATCCACAACTTCTCCAATAAAAAGAAAATGCCCTACACTTGAAAACCTGGTGTGGCAAAATGCACTATCTGGAAAGCCAGTCCATTATACCAATAAAGGCCGTGAAGTTATTTCTAAAAGATATGAAAATGTGACGCTACATACTACTATAAACTTCTATGGAGAATTTACAGTTTTATCCCTATAGTTTTGAGACTGATTCTTACAACCTAATTTTAAACTCTTAAATGAAGCAAAATTGTGAATTTTCACAAATGTGACATAATTACTCAGATTAAGAAGTAGAGCTCTAGCTACCTTCCAGCTACCAATTATTATATTGACTTTATTTCTTATGTCTCAGCTCCTTCAAATTTCAAAGTAGACTGATTTTATTATTTTTAGGGATGGAGACAAGAAAACCAAGCAGTACTGCACACAGTGTCAGTAGGTGAAATTCAAACCCAAATTCATTTTGTTCTTATAAGCATTTTAGGTTAAAATTCAGCAAGGAACTATATGGCAGTAATGATGTTAGGGTTCAAAAACGATCGTATTATGAAAATGAGAAACATTTGTTTTAACAAATCCTCTATTTTTGTTTGCTAACTCTAATGGACACGTCTTCAGACATCAGGACGGGAAATGGTGAATAATTTGATCTGGTAGTCTCTTAATTTAAAATATTCACTCCTTATTTATGCCCCATTATTTAATATTCAGAGATTGCATGATATCCTCATTTTACACTAAAGCTTATATTAGTAAGACCATTTGGAAAGCATTGGTCAGAAAATAAACGTCATTAACCTAATTGGCAATGTTTAGTTAATATTTATTCTGTCTAAATATTAAATTTCACAACTAGTGTTATTTCACAGTTGGAAGAATAAATAAGGTGAACGGAAAAAAAGTAATGTATTGATTTTTGGAGTTGAAATAGTTAGTAACCATATTTAATGAAATTTCATCCTGGTAGTGTTTACTTTTTGTGATCTCTGCATGTGCCAGATTATCCTTAGAAGAAAGTTGAGAAATTAAACCATGTGCAAATAACAACTCTACAACAGCTCAAATGATTAGCCAATTTGCTCGTTAAAAAAATGCAAACTCATTATTTACTTATGTTTTCAATACTAAATTGAGCATTACCTCAGTAAAAAAAGTTATCACATTTTATATATACAATGAGATCTTTCTAATCGGAGTTGCTATTCCATCTGTGAAGATGAGTTTAAGGTAAACCTATTTGATAATCTTTAGTTGATGTAAATATACGAATTTGAATTAATTAGATTATTCAGGAATCTCTAAGAATCATATCAATAATATCTAAACTAGATTAGAAAGACCAATTTTAACAATAGGTATTAGCTGAAAAGTTCAAAAAATAAACTTTTTTCTCCAATGAGTGTTCCCATTGTTTTTGATTAAAATTTCTTCCCTATGGACAGTTATGCAATGTGTAATAATGAAATTTTTTAAATATTAATTTTGCACTTTCTATATTCAGGCTTTATCCTAAGAGTCCTGCATGTTTTACCTTTTTTCACCTCATAAATGAAGTCATTTGTGGAGCTGGGGATAAGAAGGATATGCATGTATATGTACATATACATACATATCTATATTTATATCTATATCTATATTTCTATATCTACAACTACAACTGTAACTATAACAACTCCATCTATATATCTATATCAACCCTTCACAAAATAATTGATCTGTATTTCTTCTACATGGTTGATACATTTTAGGGAACATTCATTTACTTGCAGTGCATTCTATTCTATGCAATTTAAATCTTATTATACAGTAGTAATATTTTAAAATAACATACTCATTACCAATTTCATCAAAATAACTAAATGCAGAAAACATCATAAATACAGTCCATTCTCAGTAGCTAAAATTTAGAAGCAACAATTGTTGGGGCATGAGAGGGAAAATAAAGCTATTGCCTACTTTATTATCAGAAACATAAGTTTAACTTATGTGCATGTCCAAATACCAAATTCAACACGCAGAATTTTACAATAAGAATCTGTAACAGAGACAAGTCTTTTAAGGGGATTTCTATATTTAAATTGAAAACACAGAAAAACAATGGCTTCATTTCATTTAATTCAATTCAGTTTTATATTTTTACCAAGTGATAGAAGACCACATCACTTCTTGTCCTCAATAAAAGACAAGTCACTCCTAGTTTTCTGTGGATGTTGTTTGATAACTGTCAGCAAAAGTACTCCACCTTTGCCCAAGTGTCATCACAAAGGCCAAAATTTATGTACTTTCAAATTGAAGGATTGGGTATTTTAGAATAAAGTCCACTGTTTAAATTATTTTGAACACACACACACAGGTATGCCCAACACCTAAAGCAAAACCTGTATAAATTTCCATTTTAGATTTATTTCTCCTTCAGATTTGATAACCTCAGAAGTGCTTATACTCAGTTTTCTAGACATTTAGGATCACAGAGCAGTTTATAGTTTTACTTAAGTTATTTATCTCTAGTACTCAGTAATTCAGGTAACTGTTTTCAATGTGATAAGCAATTGATCTCTTAGTCAACATTTCAGGCATCAATTTCAGAATTCATGGATCGTTTTGAAGCTGTTGGGAGGTTCTATAAATTGATTAAAATGTGTCAAATCATATTGTAATTAAAAAGTTTGACCACGCGCTCTTAGGGAACCCCTTCAGAATAATTCTTTTCCACGTTTCTCACACAGGCCTAATATGTCTTAGAGTCTTAGGTCACCATGAAATTACTAAAAAAATACTAAAAATCCTTAGTCTTCAAAATGGGAATAAGTTTTGCCATGTGGGTATAAAATGAATATTATATTACACTCAGATCTATGACAAACACACAAAGTCTACTTTGCATTCTAAATTGCATTAAAAATCGAGACACTTGGGCGGTGCGATGGTAGCTCAGAGGCGGAGTTCTCGCCTTCTCTGTCGGAAACCCGGATTCCGGGCGCCTGCCCATGCGGGGAAAAAAAAAAAAAATCGAGACACTTATCTTGACAGTTCACTTATGTTTGTAGTCCTACTCATTTAATTTATGTTGCAAGAAAATGTTGGAATTTAACTGGAATTATTTAAAATATCTAAAGCAATTCCCACTTATACTTACACATGTCCATTCATACCTGAAATCTATATATCCAGCATAATAGAATTAATCTAAGAAATACGTGCTTATAATTATTGATGATTTTATTTGGTGTTTCAGCATTCAAATTAGAGAGCACATAGTCTTGCTGCAAAAAAATAAAAGTATCTGAATTTTGTGGTGGGTTTTTTTTTCTGCTCAATGATAGGCTCATAGCCTGAACATTTTCCATCTTGTTATCGTGTTGGCTTTGGTAAAATAAAAGAAGAGCGAGAAAATGAAATTAAGTAAGGCAGGAGGCAAAAGTCAAATTATGCCCAGAGGAAGTTGTACCCACTAGAAACTGATGATGAGATATAAAGCTGAAATATATTAATAAGTTTATTTTTCTCCTTTCTGTACTAAAGAACTGGTTCATCTAGAAACCAGTCATTAGGGTTTTTAGAGTTATTCCACATAACTCTAAAAGTTATCCATTCGAGGACTTAGATTCAATTTTAATAATATTTCTCTTTTAACTTTTCCTCGTTATCTTCCTTATCTGCACATGTAAGTCATCCATAAGACATTCTCCTAAATTTTCTTTTTCATGTTCTTCTTAGGGAAAATACCATAACTGTGCTGATGCCTTTCAAATGTATATTTCTTGTCTCTCATCCTGTTTGAACTTCATTCCCATCTTTCTCTCTATATATTACACTACTAAACCCCAATTATTTTCCCTTAAAATGAGCTCCTTAATTCTATCAAATTGAAATAAGTGGAAATGCATTATTTTCATTATTAGAACAGAAACTTTAGAAAAGTTTTGACTTCTCTCATTTTCCCATACACCTCATCCAAGTCAATGTGCAAATCTTCTTGAATAAACTTTGAGAAGAATCTGTCCACTGTCAACCACTAACACTGTCCTTGTTCAAGTCACCATTATTTTTCTCCTATATTATTTCAATAACTTACTAACACATCTCTAAACTCCCATCATTGTTATTCTACCATCTTCCCTCACTAAGGCTGAGAAAGTGACAATGTTAAGCCATAATGCAAGCCAGGTAACTCCTCTGATTGCAAGGTGTGTTAGTTAGATTCAGCTGTCAACTTGGCCAGGTGAGCACACCTAGTCTTGTTGCTGTGGACATAAGCCAATGGTACGTGAACCTCATTTGTTGCTAATTACATCTGCAGTCAGCTAGGAGGCGTGTCTGCTGCAATGAGTGACGTTTGACTTAATTGGCTGGTGCTTAAATGAGAGAACGCAACGTAGCCTAGCCTAAGCAGCTCGGCATTCCTCATCTCAGCACTTGCAGCTCAGCCCAGGCCTTTGGAGATGCAGAAAGAAGTTACCCCGGGGAAAGTTGTTGGAACCCAGGGGCCTGGAGAGAAGACCAGCAGTGACCATCCTGTGCCTTCCACGTAAGAAAGAACCTCAGTGGAAAGTTAGCTGCCTTTCCTCTGAAGAACCAACAAAATAAATCCCCTTTTATTAAAAGCCAATCCGTCTCTGATGTGTTGCATTCCGGCAGCTAGCAAACTAGAACACAAGGGCATTCTTATTCCTTATCTACATGAAATCTTAAATGCTATGTAATAACAGTAAAAGATTTTCATATAATATCCATAATTTCTATTATCTTGAAATGCAATCAACATAATGTCCAAGAGTAATTACACACATTTTTATAAAATTATATCCAAAGCTTCTTTACCAACTGTATTAGTTAGGGTTCTCTAGAGAAACAGAATCAACAGGGAACACTTGCAAATATAAAATTTATAAAAGTGTCTCACGTGACCACAGGAACACAGAGTCCAAAATCCACAGGGCAGACTGCGAAGCTGACGACTCCAATGGAGGGTCTGGATGAACTCCACAGGAGAGGCTCACCAGCCGAAGCAGGAATGGGGC
>PVIY010050292.1:0-16274 GCA_004026745.1 Myrmecophaga tridactyla
CCCCACTGGCCCCGCTGACCTTGCTGTTCCTGCTGTCCCTGCTGACCCCACTGACCCTACTGACCCTGCTGTCCCTGCTGACCCCGCTGACCCTGCAGCGCAGCGTGGCTGGCAGTTACAGAGGGAGCA
Organism: Myrmecophaga tridactyla; assembly: GCA_004026745.1. Taxonomy (NCBI): domain Eukaryota; kingdom Metazoa; phylum Chordata; class Mammalia; order Pilosa; family Myrmecophagidae; genus Myrmecophaga; species Myrmecophaga tridactyla. The sequence continues at coordinate 130 of PVIY010050292.1, forward strand.
ACCCCTTGCCTGACCAAGCTCCTGCAGCCCACTCTGGCCGCCAGCCGGGAAGGACTGTGGAACTGTCACCTTCCTGGGCCAGGCCCCGAGCAGAGGCCAGAGGGGCAGAGGGTCTGGAGAGAGCCCCGCAGTCCCCCCGCTGCCATGGAGCCTCCGTCCAGCAGTCACGGGCTCTTCAGGTGACCCAGGCCAGAGGCCCTACGAGCTGCACCCCTGGTGGCCCCCAGCCAGGGCAGGGCAGGCAGGACAGGTGGACGGTGCTCGCCGCAGGACGCCTCCCCTGGGGAGAGCTGTGCTGGCTAAGGTGAGGGGGCCTTCTCCAGACAGAGCAGGTGCTGCTGGGGCCCGGCTCCCCGAGCCCAGACTTCAAGGGCCCCAAGGGCTGGGCAGGTGGCCATGCTGGGCACTGGGTGTCCAGCCGGCCGTGCTGGGGGCTGAGCAGGGGTGCAGCTGGCCCCGCTGACAGGGGTCAGCCGAGGCCAGTCACCAAAGATGGGCACAGGGGCCCCTGGTCTGTCAGGCAGCGGGAAGGTCACACTTCGAAGGTTCTTGTGACACCAGTAAGGAGAGGACCCTGATGTGGCCGCCCCCGTCCCCAGCCCGAGCCCCAGGGCTGCACAGGCAGCTCAGCTTCCACTGGGGACTTCACTTGTTTTCACTCTACTTGGGGACTGGGCAGAATATTCCTGATGAACAGGGAGGGGCCACCCAGGTCAGGAGCAGGTGCAGAGCCAGAAGGAAGACCCTCTCTTGCAAGAACATCTGAAGGCACTGCACGTCCGGGGCCTGGCATCACAGCGAAGTGAGCCACACCAGCCCTTGGCTTCCCCGTGCCCGTAACAGTCACATTTGAGTGATTCCCTATTGCAGCGAGTGAGCGTGTGATCGCACTGGGCCTAAGCACACACCTGCAGTAAAACATGTCACTGCCGACAGGGGCTAGCTGCCTGCAGCGGGCGGCCCTCTCCCTGCTGGCGACCCGGCGCATGGCTACTGCAGGTCCCGGCGCTGCGGTGATTTGTTAACATAAGACGAATGACGTTTTGTCTGTGTCAACTGCCTCCTCCTTTCACAAAAGATTTCTCTGTGGCACGCGATGCTGTTTGATAGCATCTCACCCTCAAGGAGAATTTTCAGAATTGGAGTCAACTTCTCAGATCCCACGTTCACAGTGTCTTTTCCAGGGGTAGAATCCGCACCCAGAAACCACTCTCTGCTCATCCATAAGAGGCAACTCCCCGTCTGCTGAAGTTTCATCCTGAGATTGCAGCAATTGCGTTGCCTCTTCAGCCTCCACTTCTAATTCTAGTCCTCATGCTCTTTCCAGCACATCTGCAGTTTCTTCCTCCGTGGAAGTCTTAAATCCCTCAGTCACCCAAGAGGGTTGAAATCAGCTTCCCCCAAACTCCTCTAAAGGTTGGTATTTTGCCCTCTTTCCATGATCACAAATGTTCTTGATGCATCTGCAAAGGTGAATCCTTTCCTGAGGGTTTTCAATGAACTTTGCCCAGATCCATCAAAGGACTCACAATCTACGAGATGTCTGTAAAAATAGGACTTGGAAGTCTAAATGACTCCTTGACCCACAGGCTGCAGAAGGGACGTGGTGTGGGAACAGCACTCACTGCATCTGAGCTCCGGGTGGCCAGGTTCACTGCCACTGAGCTGTCCTAGTTTGAAGGGAATCGTCTTTCTCAGAGTAGGTCTCAACAGTAGGCTTAAAGATTCAGTAAATCACGCCGTGACCAGATGTGCCATCACCCAGGCTTTGTTGTTCCATTCATGGGGTACAGGCAGAGTAGATTGAGCGTCATTCCATAGGGCCCTGGAATTTTCTGAATGGCGAATGAGCCTTGGCTTCCACTTCACGCCACACAATGCCTTAGCCCCTGACGAGGGAGCCAGCCTATCCTCTGAAGCTCTGAAGCCAGGCGGTGACTTCTCCTCACAGCCAAGGAAGTCCTGGATGGCCTCTTCTTCCAGCAGGAGGCTGTCGGTCTCGACCACTGCAAGTCTGTGACTGAGCGAAGCCGCCTACATTGACCGTCTTAGCTGGATCTTCAGGACAGCATCTGCTTGGGCACTGCCTTCACCCATCCCCTGTGCATCATGGAGATGGCTTCTTTCCCCAAACGCGTGAACCAACCTCTGCTCGCTTCAGACCTTCCCTCTGCAGTTCCCTCCCCTCTCTCAGCTCTTGCCAAATCCAAGAGGACCTGGCTCTGGGCTGGGCTGGAGGAACGCAGCGGCTGGCTGACCCTCTGCCCACACCGCTGAGCCCTTCCCCAGGGCGGCGGCGAGGCTGCCTCGCTCTTAGCATCCGCATGTTCACCCAAGCAGCACTTTAAATTTCCAGCAGGAACTTTTCTTTGCATATTCGCAACATGGCTCCTTTTGGTGCGCGAGGCCAGCTTTCAGCCTGTCTTGTGGTCCCACCTGCCTTCCTCCCTCAGCTTCATCATTTCTAGCTCTTCTGATGGGACGTGAGGGGCTCGTGGCGCTTCCTTTTACTTACCCGCTTAAGGCCGCGACTCGGCTTCTTTCAGTATCGTGGTCTCGGGGGTCAGGGGAGCCGGGGGTCTCATGTGTCCGCTGATAAAGCCTCTGCCTTATAGAGGCACAGCTTGGGGACCCCAAACAATTCCAATAGCGACATCGCAGCGCCCTGAGCACAGACACGACAATAATGAAAGCCTGGAATTTTGCGACTGTCACCAAGATGCGTCACAGACACACTAAGTGGGCATGTGGGGTCGGGAGGTGGCGCCGAGGGTGGGACTGGCGGGAACTGTGTCTACGAGGCGTGAGAGGGGGTCATGGGGTGGCAGGGGTCACGGGGGTCGGGGGCCCATGGCTACCTGCGCCGTGGCCTGCAGTGCATGTCAGGGACATGGTGCCCGCAGAGGACAGAGGTCTGGACGAAGGACACGTCCAGGACACGACCTGGCTGCAGACAGCTCCCTCCCCTGCAAGGGACCCGCCGGCCAGAGAGGCAGGCCTGGGGGCGCGGGTGCGGCTGGGGGCTTCCTGCCTGGGCCGACGGGCCACAGGGGACTGCAGAGAGGCTAGGATCGCGCAGGTGTGGTGGCGGGGACAGGCGGGGGTGGCGGGGCGGCCACGTGCCCCCCTCAGGGAGCCCCGGCCCCCATTTTGCCCAGAGCCCAGCTGAGCACTGGGGGACCCGTCCTGGGGGACTGGGTGGGGCCGGCGTTCACTCCCCTTTGGGCTGAGGATGGACGCTGGGGCGGGAAGCTCAGCCCACACCCCAGGGAGCACATGCTGGCAGACAGACGGACGGACGGACGGACAGAAGTAGCACAGAGAGAAAGGACGAGGCACGGCCTGGGAGTCAGCGGCCCCGTCTCGGCTGGAAAGTGCCTCTGATCCCAGCTCCTCCCGGCACAGGGGAGAGGCTGAGCTGTGGCTCCACGCACATCAGCGTGGAAGGTGCCAGAAGGCCCTGCTGACCATGCCCGAGCCCCAACCTGGGCCTCCAGTGGCGGCTAGACAGTCCCTGAGTCCATGTCCCCCTGGCAGCCCCTTACCTCCCACCACAGGGCGGCACGGGGACCCCGGGGTGCCCTTGCCCTGCTGTGACCCCCACTCTGTACCCGCTGCTCCCCCGGGGCCCCTCCTTGGCTGAGCAGCCCTGGCCTGGCCCATGGCCCTCGACCCCTGCGGCACCTGGTCTGGTCGGCACTGCTGGGCACAGCCCCCAGGCCCCTGGGCCCCACCTCTGGGGTGACCCTCCCGGAGCTGTGCAGACCTCCAGGGCCCCACCGGGGGCGGTTCTGGCCTGAGCATTGGCCCTGCCCGAGCTCGGGAGATGAGGCACAGCCATCCCTGCCAGGGGCGGGACCCAGGCCCCTCGGGTTTGCTTCCGAGGCGCTGCCAGGGCTCGTTAGGGGAAGCCAGCGGCCCTCGGGGCCTCTGCCGGCTAATTGCCGCGTCTGCCTTGTTATCCGCCCTCCGCCGGGAGCCGCCGAACAAACACCGCCATGACTGAGTCACAGCGACGCCCTCGGAGGGCCCCAGAGGTGCCACTTCCCAGGCCGCCCGGGCACCCCACCCCACCCTGCTGGCCACAGGCACCCCAGCCCCTCCCAACCCCACCAGAGAGCCTCCACCCCCACGGTTCCAGGTGATGAGGGTGGCTGCAGGGGCTGCTGGGGGCAGGGGTCTCCTCAGGCCGGGCTGCATGTCTGAGGGGCCCGGGGGGCCCAGCAGGGGGCAGGGGCTCTGAGACACCCACTCCCCAGCTCACCTGCGGGCCTCGGGCTGGTGGAGCGGGCAGCCCCCCAGGAAGCCCCAGGGCTGGGGACGCGGGGCCTGCAGACAGGGAAGCCTTTGGGAGCCACAGCCTCAGAGGCCCCAGAGGCCGCGACCCCATGCCCCCCTGACCCTGCACCCTGACCCCTATGGGCCCCCGAGGTGGGGGCCTTGGGTTTGGTTAAACCTCAGCCCCAGCCCAGGCGGGCACGGCAGGAATGCGAGTGGCCGTCCCCGCCCCGCGGCCACGTCACCGCTCGGCCTCCCTCCCGGCCTATGGGGTCGCAGGGGACACACCTGCGCGGCCGCACACACCAGATTGGCCGCCAGGTGCAGCACCTGTGCGGGGCGGGGCCAGGGGCGGGGCCCGGCTCTCCATGTAAGGTCCCGCTCGCCGCCGCCTTCGCCTCCCACTGCCGTCCCTGCGCGTCCCCAACTCCTTACAAGACCGGGCGGGCCGCTCCTGCCCGCGGTACGCACAGTTCCTCCTTCCTTTGTGTCTGGGCCTCACCTGGCGGGAGGCAGGAGGCGGCCGAGGCCCAGAGGTACACCCGCCCTGCAGGAGCTCGGGCCACCCCCTCCCGCCACAGAACCTGTCGGGCAGGTGAGGGCCGCGGGGAGCGACGCCTGCCTGGGCCCCTCTGCAGCCGTGGCCAAAGCGGGGGTGGACAGCGGCCAGGCAAGGAGGGGACCCGTGGACGGGCGTTGACCGGTGTCCAGGTTGGGGGGTAAGGGCGCTGTGGGGGGCCCAAGGTGGGGGGGAGGAGCAGCGGCTGGCTCAGGGTTGTGGACAGCCAGGGGAGACACCGAGGGGCGTCAGGACTTCTGGAAAGTTCTCCCCTGCCGTGATGGTTCCACAATGGGACGCCGCTCGGAGCCAAGAGCAGGGCCAGGACAAGGGCTGGGGCTGCCCACGCCAGCGTCCGTGCCCTGGGGCCTCGGGTAGGCTCGGTTCTGCCAGTGGCCGCAGCCAGGGCGACCCCTCGGTGGGCTGTGATGGCTCCTGTCCTGCGTCCGTGCGAGGTGGGCAAAGCCTCGGGAGCCTGAGGCCGGCGCCCCACAGCGCCCGGGGAGCCCAGGGTGCACCCACAGGGCTTTTTCCTTAGGAGCAAATAGCCGCGTCGCTGCTGCCGCTGCCGGACAGACCCTGGATTCAGACCGCTCGGAGCCCTTCTCACATCCGTGCTGTTTCAGGGTTAGGGACCCGCAGTGCTGGTGGGGCTCGGGGCGCGGCGCGGAGCTAATCATTCCCGGTGAACGAGGCTTTTTGGTTTAAGGAGTCACTGCCTGGTGGCTCCTGTGTGGCTGTGGCCACCCCACGCAGCCCCTGGGCAGAGCCGCCCGCCGTTCCCACGGCCCACGGCGAGCTTGAAGGCGGCGGGTCGGGTGAGGCAGAACAGGTTTTGCATGTATGAAATGCAAATCACCCGGAAAGCCTGGACGCCGTTGGCAGTTAACTTCTCGGACATTTTGACAGCTTGCAAATACCTTATTTGCAAAATCAGTTTGTAAGGGAGCCCTCCATGCACTTAGCAGGAGGCCAAAGGCTGAAGGGGCTGTGGGACCCTTCAGCGGCGGGAGGTGAGGATTCAGTCGCTGCGCCGGGGACGTGGCCGCCGGCCTCTGGCAGGGCAACGGGGCTGGACCGCAGGGCCACCGTCCCCCTGCCGCCTGCTGCACTCCCGCCCCCGCTCCCCGCCCCAGTCCCCCGCCGCCCCCCTGTGCCCCCCGACCCCCCCGCCCCGGCGTCCAGGTCTGGCTTGTCCGCCACGGGGGGACTCGGGTCCAGTTTCACAGCTTTGTTCTCCACGGCCTGCGCCGGGCCTTGGCCGTCGGGCAGCAAGCAGCGGGTGGCGCCGCCCCAAGCCTGCCAGGCGGGACCGGCCGCGTTGGCGGGCTCCGGGCGGGGTGTCTGCTCAGCCCCCGGCGCCGTGCGCAGCGGCGGAGACAAGGGACCCGCGCTGAGCCCCTGGGGCGCCCATCTGCAGGGAGCCTCGTCACCGGGCCTCCTGGGGATACCCCTGAGGACTTACCCGTTCTGAGCTCGGGCAGACTGGGGGACCCTGGCCTGCATTTGGGAAGGCGGTTCTGCGGCCCACCTGCCCATGTGTCTGGCCGTGTCCGGGTGTCCAGGGGCCACAGCCATCACAGCCGACGAGAGGGTGGGCAGTGGGTGGCCCCCACCCATCTGGGCCGGGCAGCCCCCAGCCCCCGGAGCTCCCTGGGGAAGGCCCGCGGCCGGCGACACCAAGGACACAGGGACACCAGGCCAGGGGCCACTCGGGGCGTCAGCGTGGCCCCCACACGGCTCTGACTGTGACCACAAGGGTCAGACGCCCAGCCCCTCGCCCCTTTGCCCCCTTGCGCCCTCACCCCCTCAGCCCCCTTGGCCCCTCACCCAGCCCCCACCGCCTCTGTTGCAGGGGCCTGGTCGCCAGAGCTGAAATTTAACTCAGCTTTAAAAGCAAACCCCTAGATGGCTTCACTTAGCTCAGAAGAAAAGTGAAATTATGCTTGTGAGCCAGAATGACCTGGGGCAGTGCCGACCAGCACACAGGGACCAGGCCAGCCCTCCTGGCGGGTCCCGGCCCCTGCATCCTGGCCGTGGTGGCACCAGCGTTGTTGTGGCCGGTGGGGGGGCTCAGTCCAGGACTCCCTGTGCTCCCCCCTGCACCCCTAGCCGCAGCTGCCCAGCCCCAGCCCAGCCCCGTCTGCAGGTGGGGTTCAGGGGGGAGGGGGACAGTCCTGGGCAGAACTGGGGCACAGGCTGGGTCTCCCTAGGGTTTCTCAGGGAAAACGGCTGGCAGCCGCCCCCGACCCAGAGGTCAGGTGGAGCTGGGAGGGGCTTCAGGGGCCAGGAAGGTTCTGGATTGGGAGCCGGAGTCCAGGCCGGAGCTGCCCACAGGGGCCCGGCACGGGCTCAGCTGAGTCAGTGTCGGGCGGGGGCGAGAGGGGGCTTCCCAGGGTGGGCCTCAGCTGGGAGCCAGGAGACCACAGAGGCCATCCACCTTCAGCTGCCCTGTCCCCATCCGAGGGGCTGCGGAGCTGCCGGCAGGGACACTGCCAGTCCCCCCTAAGTGGCCCCACTTGGATGCCGCAGTGGGTAATTGGGGGCCTCAAGCTCTGGGAAACACCCCCATCCCGGGAGCTGCCTTGCATGACGGCCTGAGCCCCCTCTGCCCCCCAGGCCAGAGCTGGACACGTGCCCTTGGGGAGGCGGGAGAGGGCTGGAGTAGCGGCCCAAGGAGACAGAAGCCTATTGTCCAGCCGTGCCGCCGCCTGCCCGCTGCCCCACGGCCTGCTCCCATGCACACACATGTGCACGCACATGCAAAGGCACGCACGCACATGTGTACACATGCACAGAGACAACACGCACACTGCACACACTCAGACATGCAGGGGCACACATGTGCACAAAGGCAGAGGCACACGTATGTGCACGCATATGCAGAGATGAACACACATGCATGCACATGCAGGGTTGCTCATGTGTACATGCACACACGCGTACACACACTATGGAGCAGACCCCTGTCCGTGCAGCCTGCCTGCCCCTGGGCAGAGTCTCCTTCCGGTGTCCCCAGGGCTCGGGGCCTGACCTGGCCGCAGGCACCACCCCCGGCGGGCCAGGCGGGGCGGGGGGGCCCCTGCATCCGGTCACACCTGCATCCGGTCACACCTGCCGTCCGGCCTCCAGGTGCTGCCAGCCAGGCCTGCCCAGGGCGGGGTGCTGGCTGCTGGGTAAACATGGCCACAGGCCATCCAGCGCCCCCAGCAACCCCCAGCACCCGGGGGTGCGTGGACCACCCCCAGCCGTGGCTCCCACTGCCCTCTACCCAGCTGGGGCAGACCCAGCCCGACTTAGGGCAGCCGTCGCCATCTTACTGGGCAGCATTGGATGGTGCTGGTCTCTAATACTGCCTGGTAACGATGACGGCGGGGCCCTGTGCACAGCGACCAGCCAGGGGCCACCGGCCGCACCAAGGGACGCCCCCGTCGGCCGTACTGAGGCCCCCACCGAGGGATCCCTCCGCCGGCCCCACTGAGGCCCCACCAAGGGAACCCCCGCCGGCCCCACTGATGGCAACCCTGCCCAGCCCCACTCTCTGGGCCCCACCAAGGGGTCCTGAGTCTGCTGCATGGCTTTGGGGAGCTGGGGCTTGTGGGGCCCCTCCCTAGCCCCTCCGATAGGCCACTGCCGTTGTGCCAGGCCCCACACCCCTGGCAATCTGAGGATTGGGTGCTGGCTGCCAGCCTGGGCCCCCCGCCCACACCCCTTTCACCTGCACATGTGAGGGGCTCCTCAGAGGGCTTCCCCAGGGTGAGCTGCCGCCTCCCGCCCCTGGCCTTAGTCCCTGGGAAGGGTAGGGAGGGGCTGGGCCCACCAGACACCCTGACTCCCCAGCTGGCTCTGGTCCAGGTGGGCACCAGGCAGGCCGGGACTGCCCACGCCCAGCCCGCGGGCCCCACACACCCCCAGCCCGGGGCTCCCACACACCCCCAGCCCGGGGCTCCCACGCACCCCCAGCCCACGGCTCCCACGCGGCCCCCCGCCCCCGCCAGCCTCAGCCGTGGCGCACCTGGGCCTCTGTGGGCATCTTACCGGACAGTGCTGGATTTCTCAGCTCGGCTCTAACACTGTCTGGTAACGATGTTCAAAGTGACCCGTCCACTCACGAGGGGGCGGCCGAGGGGACGCCGGGGAAGCCGCCTCAGGTGGGGGGCAGCCAGCTTCTGCCTGTGGGTGGGCACCCCTACTTCCTTCCTGTACCCACTTCCGCTGCATTTGTGCCCCACTGCAATCCCCAACCCACACTGCACCCCACTTCTCATCCACTGCACCCCTCCCTCCCCTCCAATGCACTTCCTACCTTCTCCCCAGTGCAACCCCCACTGCTCATCCACTGTGCACCCCACCCTTCTGTCCCCCTCTAGTCCCCAGAGAGGCTTTTGCACTGAGCCCCCCGCTCTGGCTCCCTCCAGGCTGAGTTTTGGGGAAGCCTGGCCTCCAGGAGAGACCATCAGGAGACAAGACACGCGTGGGCTGGCCCTGGAGGAGGGGACTCAGCTTTCCTGGAAGCCAACATTATGGGATGGGGGTGGGGAGCCCGGCCTGTGTTCTCCAAGAGTTGGGGGCTGGGCAGGGGGACTGGGCCAGGGGGGGCAGCGGTCCAGCTGTTGGGGTTCTCACCGGGCAGAGGCACATCCTCGGCCCGCCCCTTCCCAGGACCCCACCAGCGGGGCAGACGTGCTCTCAGTCCTGGCTGTGCCCTCTGACCCAGAGCCACCGAGGCAAGGCCATGGGGTTGCCCTTGGCAGGGCACATGGGGGTGGGGTCTCAGGTGGGGAGAGTTGAGGGTGGGGGGCGGGGGCGGCTGGGGGAGAAGTTGAGGCCCGGGGGGAGGCGGCCTGCCAGTGGGCATCTTACCAGGCACGGCTAGAGGCCTCAGCTCCACCCAATACTGGCTGGTAATGCAGCAGTCGCGCCGGCCGTCCTGCCACCTGCTGTGACGCCGGGCAGAAGGGGACTGAGTGCCGGACCCCCTGGCCTCCCCCTGCCCCTCTGGGCCCCACAAAGGCCATATCCACCCCCCGCCATGCCGGGCCCGATGCTGCCACCCGCTCCTGCCGCGTGGGGTGGGGGCATCTTGTCCCGAGGGCTCTGGCCACTGTCTTCGGGCTCAGTCAGTGGATGCCAGGTGGCCGCTTCCCCCTCGGCCCCTCCCCACCTGGGTGCTGCGGCGGGAAGGAGGCGGCAGGCGGGGTCACTGTGCAGAGCCCCCAGGCGCCCTCCCACCCCCTTGCGCCCTCCCACCCTGCCCGTTCCTGCCAGGCCCGCCCCAGGAGGGGGCTCGGAGCAACCCTGAGCGGCCCCAGCAGGCGTCTGGCTACAGCCAGAGCGAGAGGCAGGAGGCATGGAGAGGGAAGGTTCCAGAACAGCCTGAGTCCACAGGCACCCCCGGGCCCCCAGGGACACTGCGGCTTGTGCCACACAAGGGGTCCCAGGAAAGTGCCGGAGGCGGGTGCCGTGGCGGGGGGGGACCTCAGCTCAGGGACGGCCCCGGATCTTGGGGTGTCTAGGTGCTGCCCACATGACCTCCAGATGCAAGGCAGGCAGGACGGGGAGCCACCACCCACAGCCCCGTCTGAGGTTTGTGAGGTCCCCCTGCCGCTGTCCCTGGACACTGACCCCACCCCCAGCCTCATGGCTGCCCCCAAGCACCCCCTTACCCAGAGATGCAGAGCTAGTCCCAAGTCACACGGCTCCACTGGGGACCAGGAGCCTCAGCTCAGTGACCCCCAAGTCCTCTCCATGGGGTCCAGGGCAGAGGGTCAGGGAAAGCCTCTCCAAGTGGGGCCCATGCTGACCCCTCAGGAGCCCACAGTGGGGTCATGACCCTCAGGCGGGCAGAGGGCAGTGCTTCCTCGAGGCCCTCCCAGGTGGCTCGTCCCGCCCAGCGACAGGGGCAGAGCCTCACCCGTGGGCAGAGGGGTCCAGCTCCCCAGGGGGCCTGACCTACCTGAAGACCCCCACCCACTGCCCAGGAAGGGCCCCGGCCGTCCCCATCCCGGCCACCCTGGCAGTCTCCGCGGTTGGTTCCTGGTTACAACGAGCATTTGCACGTTTGTCTCTCGGTCCCACAGCTGCAGGGGACCCTGAGACACGGCTGGACCACCCTGTGGGAGGTCAGGGGCAAGGGCTCCAGGGGGGTGTCCAAAGGCCTGCGCCCCGGCCAGAGGAGCCCTCGGGAGGGTGAGTGTGCCCGCCGGAGGAGAGGACTGCAGGAGACCAGGGGACAGAGGGGCCACGCACCCCAGCCGCTGCCCGACTGCCCCTCCTAAGCCGTCCCATCCCGGCCGTCCTCCCCCCAGCCTTCCCCCCCGGCTGTCACCCGCCAGCCACCTGCCCACACCAGCGCAGAAACGGGGGCAGGGCTTCCCACCAAAGCTGGGGCAGGCCGCCTCCCCAGCCCCCGACAGAGCTCGTGCTCTCTGGGCCCCAAGTCCTCCCCCAGGATCAGAAGACCCCACCCACGCCTGCCCCAGCCCCACCCACAACTCCCAGGTCACCCACACCTATCCCGGCCCCACCCACACCTGCCCAGGTCACCCACGCCTGCCCCAGCCCCACCCACACCTCCCAGGTCACCCACGCCTATCCCGGCCCCACCCACACCTCCCAGGTCACCCACGCCTATCCCGGCCCCACCCACACCTGCCCAGGTCACCCACGCCTGCCCCAGCCCCACCCACACCTGCCCAGGTCACCCACGCCTGCCCCAGCCCCACCCACACCTGCCCTGGCCCCACCCGCGACCTGTCCCCTGACCCAGGGGGTGGCGCCTGGAGGGGCCTTGGCCTCTGGGTGGGCGCAGGGGGCTCCAAGCAGGGCACAGGCCGTGGGCGGTGAGGAGAGTGGGAGGGGAGTGGCCACGTGTGGACAGAGGCCCAGGGCTGTGACCTAAGACTGGGTGGCAGTGCGTCCACGCGCTGGGCCTGAGGGGCAGGAGGAGGTTTTGCTCCCAAAGCCCAGGACCCCCCAGAGCCCACCCGAATGCGTCACCTCTGCGTCCAACAGGGGGCGGGAGGCAGGGCCAGGCGGGCCCCACGCGCGTTTCCTCCCCCTCCTGCGGTTGCCTGCTCACTGTTGCTGGGACACATGGTTGCCCAGCCACCTCTGTCGTTGCCGGGCAGGAGGTCTGTGCCCCTCCGGCAGGTAAGCGGGGCAGGGGCTGTGGGATCAACCCTGCCCTCCAAGCCCCTCCCGGCCCACGGGCTTCAGGCCAGGGCAGCGGGAGGAGGAGGTAGGGTGGGGGGCAGGGCCAGGGCCTGCGGGGCCGACCCCTCCGCGGGGGGCTGCGGGTCCCCATGGTCAGCGGGAGGGGCGCTGCCAGGCTGGGCGGAGGGGCGGGCTCGCAGCGGGCAACTCGGGGCCCTGCTACCAGACTCGCACCCGAGAGGACGCGGCCCACCTGCTCCCAGGACAGGCCCCGAGGGGTGGTGGCCGGCACCTGTGTGGACCTGAGTCCACCCCGCCGAGAGCTCACTCTGGCCCGCCTGTCCCTCCACGAGGTCAGCACCTCCCCGGGCCCTGTGCCTCTAAGCACACAAGGAACGTTCTGGAAGCGCCCTGACAGGACACCGCCGGCCTCTCTTTCTCAGGTTCACAGATGTCCGCAGCTCGCCGTGCTGGGGTGCGGGTCCCTGCCGGCCTCGCTCCCTGACCAGGTAAATGTGCTTTTAAAGCGGGTCCCGCATTCGAGCCTCGGGCCAGGGGCGCCCCCCACCCCCACCCCGTCTGGCCCGCAGACTCTGCTACCCGCTGGGCAGGCTCGTCCGGGCTCCGCTGCCCCGCCCTGCCGCCAACCGAGTCCCAGCTGGGCCTCTGCCCCTGCTCGCAGTGCACCCACGGAGATGGTGTCTTTCTTTTTAAACGATACCCCGCTGCTTCTCCACTGTTTGTCAGTATTCTTCATTTTTGGAGCAGTCCTGGGCTTGCACACAGAAAACCCGCCAGGAAGGAGCTCCCGCCCCGGCGCCATGGGGAAGCGTGTCCGGGCGGCCTTGCGTGGACACATGTAGCCCCCCCGGGCCCAGTGGGAGGGCAGAGGGTGTCACGGTCCCAAAGTGAGACTCTGCCCCTGGCACCTGCGGCCACTGCTTTTCACTTTGCCAGTTTTGAGGAGTAACGGATCTGCACAGCCAGAACCGCCATGAGGAAGGCAGGGGCCCCCGAGGCCACCTGCAGCCTGTTCCTCCCGGCCGGGTTCCCCTGGCTGCCGCAGCACCCCAGGACATTGGGGCCAGCTATCTCCTCTGTGGCCGACGCCGCCTTGCTTGGCAGCTGCGCGTTTTCCTGCACACGTGTCACTGCCCTGTCCCCAGGCGCCAGGCTGTGCCCCCCGCCCTCACTCGCCCTCGCTGGCACTCACTGGGCACTCGCCACATCCAGCACTTTAGCACTACCATCATTCCATCTCCACAACACCGCCTCCAGGCTGACCGCACTTCACAGTGGGGATAGTGATGCGTGGGGGGTGGCCAGCAGCCAGGCAGGGGCGAGCTACAAGGCCTGCTGCTGCTCCAGGAGCATCCACGGGGCTGCTGGGGACACCCCAACCTGCACACTTGTGGCTGCTGCCTGCCTCCCAGACCCCGGGCCCCCAGGCAGGGTCGAGGCCCCATCTCACCCGTTGTCCCTGAGGGCGATGCCCGCCGTCTGTCTGGCCATGCCTCTGAGGTCACCCCGACTTCCGCTGGGTCTCTTGCACCCTCTGCCATTTTGCCCCCTTCTGATGCTCCCGCCACGCCCCTTCCTCAGTCACCCCCTTGGGTGGATGCTCATTTCCTTGTGCTCGTTCTCATAACAGTGCCTGTTCTCTTTAGGGGCGCAGTGGGGTGCAGAGTCTCTGCGCACTTGCCAAGGACGGTGTGGAGGCGAGTTCTTCCCTTCCTCTCCAGTGTCGCCTCCATTTCCCCCTTTCCTCTACGCGCATCACACTGTCCGTGTGCCTGTCTGTCTGTCTGTCTGTGCTCCTGGGAGCCCCAGCAGGCACCTGTCTCCTGGGTGCGAAGCTCTGTAAGACGCTTTGCGGCAGGCGACGGGGCAGCAACCTGGGCCCAAATGTCCTCAGCCAGGGCTGTCCACGCTGCCGCCAGCACTGCACCCGCGGGGGACACGTCTCCCCTTCGGCAGGCGGACACAGTGCTCCCCTTCTCAGCAGAGCCATCCCCACGTCAGCCTCCCCAAGTCACCTCCATCTTTGGGGTGCAGAGGGGACCCTGGGTTCCGGGCTCTCTACACTCTCCCCCCGCCCTCTGGGATGTGGGACCCCTGCCCTGGCGCCCACCTGGCACCTCTGTGTACTGGCAGCTCCCGCCTGCTTGTTGCCCCCGTCCCCTCCTGCCCTCCTCCCCCTCCATTAGGCCCCCCCTCCGTCCCTTCCCAGTTCTCTACCGTGCCCCATCCTTCCACCCCTTCCTTTCTGGTGGGGCCTGGGCGGGGGCAGGGGTCTAGTAACAGGCACTTCTCACTCCTTCTTCCCCTGCTCTAGTCTGGGAGTGTGGTTACTTTGTGTTACTTTGTGTTACTTTGTGCAGCTGCTTCCAGTCCCCTGGGAATGCTCAACCCCTGACTCCCTCTTGCCTGTCCCCAGCTCTGCCCTGTGCCACGGCCACAGGAGGGGGCCTGGGCTCGCCCTGCACAGCTCCCACCAACCTCCTCGTGTGTGTGTGTGTGCGTGCATGCGTGCATGTGTGTGTGTGCATGCGTGCATGCGTGTGTGCGTACATGCATGTGTGCATGTGAGCTACACTCCCTGCAGGGTCCCCGAGGCTGCCCTGGGGAAGAGGTGCTTAGAGATGGAGCAGCGGGGACGACGCTGCTCTGGGGAAGAGGTGCTTATGGATGGGGCAGCGGGGAGGAGCTGGGGGTGCAGGCGGCAGGGGGCCTTGGCCCGGACACCTGAGGCCTGGGGAGCTGCTTTGGGCCTGTGGGACCCCCCAGGGCAGGAGCTGTTCTGGGCCTGGGGCTGCCCCGCCCTGCAGACTGACGTCCGCCCTCCTTACAGGGGGTGCCGCGGCCAGGCGGCCAGCAAGGGGCTCGCCCAGGGCCCCCAGCATGCAGGGACAGCGCTGTCTCCCGGGGCTGCCAGGCCTCCCGGCCTGCACAGGCACAGGAGACCCCCATCCACACAGCCTTGAGTCCCGGAACCGGGGAGACACTCCCCACCCGCAGGGTGGGCCGGGCCATAGCCCGGGCCCAAGGGCCAGGCACGCAGGCTGCCCGGAGAGCGCGTCAGGGGCGGGGGGCCACCCGACCCCCCCGGGGCCATGTCTGGGGCCCGTGCCGCTGGGGCCCCCTGGGTCGGGTGTGCAGCATGGTTAGGAGAAGCCAGCGGTCCAGGGCCACGGGGATCCGCCGCAGCCGTCCCCATGGGCCAGGTGAGCGCAGGGCCAGCTGGGGGAGGCCAAGGCGGGGCCAGCAGGGCAGGGGACCCCAGCTGCCCGCCATGGCCTGTAGGCTCTGTCTGGCTGAACCCCAGCCCACGACGGGGCCCTCAGCTGCTCGGGCAGCCCCCTCCCATGCTGGACTCCCCCACAAAGGCCCCTGGGCCGAGGTCATCACGCTCATTGTGACCTGCCCTGTGGGACAGTGCCCGCTGCAGGCAGCCCCCCACCCCCACTCCCTGCCCAGCCGGAGCCTGGACCTGCTGGTAAGGGGGCTGGGAGCAAGCAGGTGGTCTCAGAGGGGGCGCCCCCACCCGCAGCCCAGAACCTCTCACGCTCTGTCCTTGACCTGGAGCACCCCCAGACCCCTTTCCTCAAGCGGGTCCTGAGCCCATGCTGGCCGCTGTCTGCCCTGAGGCCCCTCAGAAGGACCCGCCCCATGGCTCTGAGGCCAGGCCGCGGCCAGGGCCTGCTAGAGACAGACCAGGGACTGCGGTCGGACCGAATGTGGGTCGCGGCCAGGCCGGACTATACGTGGCCCCCCAGAGCACCCACCCACCCCCACCCCGTCTGCAGGCTGGGCCCAGGAGTGCTCGATGGGCAGCGGCCAGAACGAGGGGCTCCTGTGTCACCTCGGCCAGCTGGACCAGGATGCAGGTGGGGGCGGGGGCTCGGGGCGGGCCGGGAGGCGGGGGCTCGGGTCCAGCTAGGACCCCCACTCCCTGAGCCCACCCTGCCCACAGCCATCATGGGTGATGCTGACGTCGTGGGGCCTCAGGCAGCCGTCCGGGAGGAGGCCCTGCTGCCAGGGCAGAGGCAGCCCCCCAGCTCTGGGGCGAGCCCCTGCTTCTACATCGGAGGCACCAATGGGGCTGCTATGTGAGTGAGGGTCTCAGGCCCAGTACCAGCTACCCCCCAGCCAC
>PVIY010050293.1:0-16278 GCA_004026745.1 Myrmecophaga tridactyla
CTGATGATTGATTTGATTGCAGCATCATTTTATGATCAAGTAGTCTGAAAACACTTCTTTAAAATGAATGCTTTCCTAATTTTTGGTGATTCTTTCACTGCACACCAGGGGCCCTCTTCACTGGGCTTTCCCTGCAACCTTCCTTTTGACAGTTCCATTAAACTGTAAAAAATTAGTGTTGACTGATTAACATCTCACTTTGGAGCCCTACTAAAAGCCATATTCATGAATCAAAGTCAGTGTGGGTGCCACTAGGAATTAACTTGACAAAATTCAGCTTTCCAGCTACTCATCTTCCGGCTGTTTTTTGTAATAGCTGTCAATTCAGATCTACAAAACAATTGGAGTCCACTAACAGGGAGAGGGAAGCATACGAATTCGTGATTAGGCCATGTTCTCTAGCTGAGAATGTATTCTGATTAATATTCTTGAATATAATGAGTGAACAGAAACACTCAAAAATGTCCAATTGAAATCCCCAAATTTAGAATTAGGTATACGCAGCTTAAATAAGACCAAACTGGTGGGAGGGGTGAAGTGGCAAGATTCAATATAATAAATATCCTAGGGTTTCCTTCTGACTGTTACTGAGCAGACCCCTGAAATGGTGGCGGATTGTCTGTGGCCTACAAGGCCCTATGGTTAAGAGCTCTACCTCTGTGATGAGATGTGTTCAAGCATTGGCCTCTTGCTCAAGAAAAATTACTCAGGTTAATTCTGTCCAAGTTTTTCACTAGGAAAATAGAAGAGATAATTTTGCATATCTTATGTTTGCCTTAAGGGTTAAAGCAGATAATGGCCTTAGTCCAATACTTGGCAGTTAGTAAACGCTAAATAATACCACATATTATAATTCTAATGCTGTTAGATATAAGTTAAATACTGTACACATATTTTAATTATATAAAAAGTAATATAATAAACATGCTGAGAAAGATACGAATGCTTGCCTTTATGATTCAAAGAGTGGAGGGCCAATATATGAGCTGGGAGATTTCAAAAGAGGAGGAGAAGTTGATTTTATGATGTCTGAAAAGACAGGTGTGATTTCTCAGGTAAGGTGAGGAGACTGTTAAAGAGAAAAAGATGAGCAAAATCATGCAGCAGGAAAGCATGATGCATAATTGAGGAACAGTATAGCAGTCACTTCAACAGAGCATATGATTTTGTAAGAGACTAATAGAACATAGAACTACAAAGGAAGTTTGAATGAAATTGCGGGTTGACTATATTTAAATCTTCAATAAATTGTTGAAAGTTTCAAATTATATTTTTCAAATTTTTTGTAGGCCAAAATATTCCAACATCAGGGATTCAAACAGAACCCAAATGAACTTGGCCTTCCTATAAAACTCAATAAACTTCCATTTAGTAATTAAGGCTTTTTTATAAACTCTAAGAGATTAAAGCAGGTAGATTTTATGGAAGTTGATTTAGCACTATTTTTAAGAAGTGTCAAGAAACTTCAAAATACATAACAAGACAAAAATAAACATTTGGCTCACACATAGAAATAAAATAGTCTTCTAAATATTATTAAAAGCCTACCTTTGTTGGACTAAGGCAATGGGGTCTCACTCCCCCAGTAGAATCATTGCTGGAGTTTGTCCAACGAACACAACTGTTTGATTAAGCAACCTAAAGACACTTTTCCCTTTTCTCCACTTTAAAATCATCCAAACAAGAAAACCCCAAAGAACGCAAGCCACTGTTTTGATAAAAGTAGGGACTTCTGTAACCCTGAATTACAATTTATGATGAAGTGTTGTCAAAGGCAGTAAATATCAATCCAGGGTACAGAAATGTACTGACAAAGGACACATGCAATTATATTTCTCAGACCCAGCCAGCTAAACACAAACACTGTCCAAACCATTGGATTACGCTAAGGAGAAGAACCAAAATCTTCGGTTTGGGCCAATGGAAACAGCATGTTTAACCTGATTATGAGAACTGTCTTTTAATTCATTGTCCCCACAGAGAGGCAGGGGAGATGGGTCTTATTGAGTAAATCATACTGCCCTCCGTCTTTGCAAGCCATGGTCTGTGGAGGAAGCACAGGAGGAAGGCTTGTACTGTCTGTCTCAACAAGAAAGAGCAAAGAAGGTTGGCCTTACCCATAAACCAAACCCTGGAGGGAGGGTGCACTGTGATCTAGGGCCACTTTCTCCCAAGAAGACCAATCTCTAAACACAGATGGATACACAATCAATAAATTAGAAAGACATGAGCACTTCAAAGCATAAAAAGGGATAAACCATAAAAGATCTAACAGCCATTAATATGTAGGAATAAATAACAAAATGGACAGAAATACAGTAGCAGGTTGTTTAATTTAAGTAGGATATTCTAGTTCATCTCTCAGCCTGTAGCAGTCAAATAGATCAAAAATAATATATCGATTTAAATAACATTATAGGATTTGTATTAAAGAGCTAGGCTACAAAGAAATCATGAACGTATTTCCCAAAGCAGAAAATATAGAAAAATCTTTCAGTGATCACAATGAAATAAGGCTAGAAAATTTAAAGAAAAAAAATCTACTACATGAAAACGAAAAAAAAAAACAAAACAAAAAAACCAAAAATCCTTCTCTTTCTTAACTCTTGTGTTAAAGATGAAGTTCAAAGCAAAAGAGCAGATTATCTGGAGTATAACTATAATGAAGCATTATATGTCAAAACATATGGGATACAGTTAAATCACAGTAACTAGAGACAAGTTCTTAGCATAAATTCTTGTATCAATAGAGAAAATAATGAAAATAAGTTATATAAGCAACTAATTCAAGCATAAGAAAATAAGGAAAGGAGAAGAAAGGATTTAATTTAAAAGCAGAAAATGAATACCATACAGAACAGACAAACCAGCAGAACTCATAAATAAACCCAATAACTGGTTCTTTAAAAAAATGAACCAATAACTTACTCAGGACTATGAGGGTAAGAGCACAAAAAAAGTACATGAGAACTGTGAATGGGGAAATCTCACAGAGGCAGAAGACATTAAAAGAATTTCACAAGATTACTGTGGTCAACATAACAAAAATACATTTAAAGTCACTTATGTAATCAGAATTTTTCTAGGAAAATAAAAATGAGTGAAATTGATCTTCGAGTATATAGACCCATTGACAATGAATAAAACCATAACTTTTGTTATGGAAATATTCCCTCAAGATCACTGGGCTCAGGCCAGTTTCACTGGTGAATTTTATTTTTAACAAAGAGATGCTTGTAGTGTTTCAAACTATTCTAAAATATAGGAAAATAAAGAATGATTTACAGTTACTTTTTTCTTACAAAGCAAGGCATTAATACCAAAATCTGACAAATTAAAAAGATATATATAGACAATAGATCCTATGCAAAATTCTAAATACAATATCAGCATGTAGAAATTGTGTCACCAATAATGAATAATATACCACAACTAAGTGTGACTTAATCTAGGAATTTAAAAACGGTTCTGGATTAAGATATCATATGAAGAGAACAAAACAGAAAAAAATCAATTAATTCCACAGAGTTGTTTGACAGAATTCAGCATCATTCTGCATTAAAGAAACTTTTAATAAAATAGTTAATATTGATAAATCCTTAATTGATAATATATGTCTCAAAAATGATTTTAAGAACAAGGAAGGGGGACCTGCTGTATCAGGTTTCAAACTTAGCATAAGTTCACAATAGTGAAGGCGATGTGATGTTGCTACAGAGGTATGCAAAGTTCCAATTTAACTGAACAGAGAGCTTAGAAACTTGTACTGATATTGCTATGCTTATATTGATAGCCCAAATCAGTGGGAAAAGGAGGAACTGTTTGATAAATGGCGCTGGGGGAAATTGGTTTTATATACTTTGAGAGGTGGGGGGGATGGGTGAGCAGGAATCTTGACCTCACACCAATAACAGTGAATAACTACAAGTCAGTTAGGTCCTAAAATATTAAATACAAAATATTAAAACTTGTAGAAAAAAATAGGAGAATATATTTTTGATTTTTGAGTCAGGTAGCATTTCTTAAAAAAGATTAAAATATTAAAAAAAAAAAAAAAAGGAGAAGATTAAAAACCCAAAACCTCTACTGGAGAACAGATACCATTAAACAAAACTTGAAGTCAAGTTACAGACTTGAAGAAGTTATTTGCAAGGCCTGTAATAGACGAAAGAATAATAAAAAGAATGTAGAAAAATTTGGTTAACTATAACCCAAGGATAAACAACCCATTAATAAATAGTCAAAGATTACAAACAGGCATATGGAGACGAGGAAATTACAATGGTCAACAAATATATGGAATGATGCTCAACCTGGCTAAAGATCATGGAATTGGAAAATTAAACCACAATGATTTAATGTTTCATATCCACCGAATTTGCAACAATTAATAGGAATAACAGTAGTAACTCATATACATAGCCAGTGGGATTGTGTATTTTCTAAACGCTCTCTGAAGCCCAGTATGGGAGAATCTAGCAGTATCTAGTATGGGAGAGGATTCACAGGACCTTCAATTTAGCGATTTCACTTATAGGCATATATGATAGATTAGATCAATGGTTCTCAACCTTGGTTATGCTGTGCGTGGAAAGGTAACTTAAAAAATCCTGGTACCCTGCTTCCCTCCAGACCAGTTAAATCAGAATCTCTGGAGGTATTTTTCTCACATCAGCATGTGATAAAGCTCCCCAGGGAATTCCAATGTGCAGCTGAGCTCGAGAACCTCAATCAAGAGAATTTCTTGCATATACATAAGCAAAGCAGGAAGAAACATAAACCTATGAATTGTAACCTTATTTATAATAATGACAAAATGCATTTTAAATGAGCAAATAGCTTGGATAATACATCTGGATAAATCTCAAAAGATAACATTTAGTTTAAAAAAACTAGTCCCAGGATGAAATGCATATTATGATACTTTTAATAAGTCTTGAAGAAAAGCAAAACAATGCTATAAAGTGCTTAAGATGATATAATGTGCAATAGGAGAGCTTAAAATTTTATAAGAATAATAAAAAAACAAATTCAGTGTATTCTATACCCTGGCAGGAGGGTTGCTAGATTTAGCAAATAAAACTACATACAAAATGCATATTTCATGGGGGATATTTATACTAAAAATACATTCATTTTCTGAAATTCAAATTTAACAGGGTGTGCTGTATTTTACTGGAATCCTGATGGGAAGAGCTCTACCATGGTAAACAGGGGCTTCAATCATGTCTGTAATATTTAATTTTTAAAGAGAAAGTCTGTAGCAGGTGGGGTGGAAAAAATGCTGGAGTTGACATTTGACAGAGCTTAGTGTTTAGTATAAGTGTATCCATTTTATAATCCTCTGCATTTTCCTGAATGTATGAACTACTATTGTAAAAATAAGATTAAAGAAAATACAGTGGCAGGACATGCCTATCTGCAGTAACAACACAACCTTTACTAAACTTATCAATCATGTGCAGGATCCATATGAAGAAAGCATATGGTACAACTGAGGATTAGAAGGAGATACAAAGACATGCCATATCTTGTTCTTGGATAGGAAGACTCATGGTGTAAAGAAGCCTGTGCGTCCTATGCTAATGAGTACATTTGATGAATTGCCTTCCCCCAAGTTCTCAATATAAATTTTTGAGAACTAGGCAAGATAATATATTCTAAATTTCATAATAATAAACAAATTTGTAAGAACAGTCAGATAAATCTGAGAATGATGAATAATAAAATGTGACACCTCAAACTTGTATTAATATACATTATAAATGTACTGTATTTAAAACAATGTTGTATGTAAACAATCATAATTGCATTTCAGCTAAAGTGTGTCTACCTGTTTAAATACATTGGATGGTATGGTAGGTAGGTTCAGGTGTCAGTTTGGCCAGGTAACAGTGCCTAGTTCTGTTGCTGTGGCCTTGAGTCATTAATGTGAAATTCATCTAGGCTGATTACATCTGTAGTCAGCTAAGGGGAGTGGCTTCTGTGATGAGCGATGTTTAATTTAATTAGCTGGAGGCTTAAAAGTGAGGTCAGGAGGCACAGCACAGCTCAAGTAGCTCAGCATACCTCATCTCAGCGCTCACACCTCAGCCCAGATATTTGGAGGTGCAGAAAGGAATTGCCCCAGGGAAGGCCGTTGGAACCCAGAAGTCAGGAGAGAAGGCCAGCAGACATTGCTGTGTGCCTTCCCATGTAACAGAGAACCTCAGATGAAAGTTAGCTGCCTTTCCTCTGAAGAATTACATTTTAAACTAAATAAATCCCCTTTTATTAAAAACCGATCCATCTCTGGTATGCTGCATTCTGGCAGCTGTGGCAGACTAAAACAGTTTGGTCCAGAGAAGTGGGGTGCTGCTGCAGTTTGCAAATTCCAAGCATGGTGGAATGGTGGGTTTTTTTGTTTGTTTGCTTGTTTGTTTTGATGGATAAGGGGAAGATTTTGGAAGAACTGTGAGAAGCTTGACGGAGAAGGCCTAGAGTGTTTTGAAGAGATTATTGGTATAAACGGAACCACTGCCAGTCTGGACAAAGGGACAGGAAAGGGACAAAAATGGAGTTTCCAGAGTGAGAACCATGGAAGCCAGGGTCTGAAGCCAAGGAACCTCGGGCCAGGAGAGCAGACCACCCATACACGTGGAGAGGGTGAGTTTGCCCCAGGAGCAGAGGGAGGGCACCCCAGGCATTGGAGAGGGTGAAGTGCAAAAATTGGGGTTTGGGGGTAGCCTGGGTGCAACTCTATTGTTCTGGAGGGATTGAGCGTGTGCTCTGGAGATGGCAAAGAGTCCAGGTGGTACCTGAAGCTTGGAAAGAGTGGAGCCAAGAAAAAGGTGGCCTCTCCAATGTCCCCAAGATTGCAATCACCCCAGTGTTTGGAAAGAGCAAAGCCAGTGTAGGCCCTTGGAAAGGGTGGAACTGCCACTTTCTAAAGCCCTGGGGATAAGTTACTCTCAGACTTTAAAATCCAGTGGAGTTTGTCCTGAAGGTTTTCATAACTGTTTGGGTCTGATGACCCCTGTGTTCTTTTTGATTTCTCCCTTTGGTAATGACAACATGTGTCCTATAACTGTTCTTCCTTTGTATATTGGATAGCAAATAACTTGTTCTGAGTTACAGGCCCAGAGCCAGAAGAGAATTTTTGCCTTAGAACAGACCATGCTTGTAACTGACTTTGATGAAATTTTGTACTATTTTTTTGAGTTAGTATTGTATTTATATTGTTACTGAAATAATTTGGAGTTTTTGTGATGTGATGAAATGAATATATTTTATTAAGTATGGTTTAAGGTGATGTGTATAGTTGCCAAGTTGACAAGGGGTGGACATGTGGTAGTTAGGTTCAGGTGTCAGCTTGACCAGGTGATGGTACCTAGTTATGTTGCTGTGGACTTGAATCATTAACATGTGAAACTCATCTGTGGCTGATTACATCTGCAGTCGGCTAAGGGGAGTGTGTTCTGCAATGAGTGTGGTTTAATTTAATTAGCGGGAGGCTTCAAAGGGAGAGGCCAGAAGACAGCCCAATGCAGCACAGTCTAAACAGTTCAGTATACCTCATCTCAGCACTCACAGCTCAGTCCAAATGTTTGGAGATGCAGAAAGGAATTGCCCCCAGGGAAGGCTGTTGGAACCCAGAAGCCAGGAGAGAAGGCCCGCAGACATTGCTGTGTGCCTTCTCTTGTAACAGAGAACTTCAGATGAAAGTTAGCTACCTCTCCTCTGAAGAACTGTACATTTTAAACTAAATAAATCCATCTCTGGTGTGTTGCATTCTGGCAGCTTTAGCAGACTAAAACAGATGACTATATAAAATAAATGTGACAATTGCTGCATAATGCTGACTCACCCCCCCCCCCCAAATATTTTTGAATCTGGCAATTTTTCTTATCTATTTACCTTTTCCTCCCCCTTTCAGGGCTCCACCACCTCCCCTGGGAATTGAAGTCACTTTTTAGGTGCTCTTCATATTTGCAGTTTTGTTCTCCTTCAAAATTTTCCTCCACACCTCTGCCAAAATGCTCTATTGCAAAAGCACGTATCACTTCCGTCCATAAAATAGTTCAAGATTTCTTCCGTGCATAGTTGACAGTTTCCAAGCACAGTAGCCTAGAATAAGAGATACTCCAGCATCTTGTGGTAGATTAAATTATGTACTGCAATTTAGATATAACCTTAATCTGCATTCCTGTGTTTGTGAACCCATTGTCAATTAGAATCTCAGGAAGATGCTATTTTAAATTAAGGTGTGGCCCAACTAAATGAGAATGAGTCATAACCTGGATTACTGACTAAGAATGAGAGAAGGCCATGGGGGGAGCCCAAACTCAGAAGTCAACAGGAACCCAAAAGAGAAAGGAAAGGACTTCACGGTGTGAATGGAAAGCTAAGGAACCCAAGGGTTGCTGGTGAATCAGGATGCTACTAACCCCAGAGAGGAAGCAAGCCTTTCGACCTCTGAAACCATAAACCAATAAATTCCTGGGTTTAAGAAGCCTGGCAAATTAAGACAGATCCCTTCCCTGCCCACCCACCCCCCTTTGTTTTCTTGAGAAAACCATTTATTTTATTGGGAGGAAACTTCTAAGGTTTGACTCTGGATTACAAGAAAGAGATGCCTGATCTCTACTTTTATCATAACCATTGGGAAATTGCTGTTCTATCAAATATAAACTCTGTCTCATCTGTAATGTCCTTCCTTAGTCTCATATACCCTCTGGCTAATAAACTCTCAGCTCCAGTCAGTACCATGTATCTTTTTTCTCTTTTCTTCCACAAATATCTGTAGTATCTCCTATGTGCCAGATACTGTGCTAAGGGGTAAGACACTGTGCTCAAGAAGTTTACAGTCTAGGGAGGGGGCTTTATAGATGTCCAAACCCATTTTTTGTCTCTGTTCTCTCTCTAAATGGAGTGCCCTCAATCTCCCATTTGACCACCCTTCAATGCCAAGTTCAGAGTTGTCATTCATCATGAAGCCTTTCTAGATCATTCTAATCCTTGCTGTCCCAGTCCATGGGCACCTCCAAACTAAATTGTAGTCGTCATGTGGAAAAACAGACTTATTAGTGCTAGAAGAGATTAGTGATTATCTACTTTAACAAACTTTTTAACATAAAGGAGAAATTAACCCCACAAAAACAAGGTGGTTTGTTTAAGGGTCACACAGTTTATTTACAGAAAAAGCCAGATTTACCCAGAACTTCAGACTCTTAAATCTGTCAGGTGCCTAGTAAAAGTCCTTGGGATATAATTGGTACTTAGGTGGCTGCCATTCACTAGATATCAGTTTTATCCCCACTAGATTGGAATATCTTTAAGAACAAGGTTATGCTTTGAACTTGATGGTGTGTCCTAGAAAACCAGCACAGTCCATTATAGATGCTATGAACTTATTTACTGATTAATCATTAGCACAAGCCTCTTCTTACATACAATTACATTTTGAAGACCTCAGTATATCATTCTACATAAAAAAGTTCTTCTGAAGACAAGGAATCATTGTCTATTTGGTGATTATGTTTCTGAAAGTTGAAAAGGACTTAAATAATTAGGACACTGAGGTATGCTTCAAGATTTCCTGATGGCTGAGGGAATTAGTATTTAATTTTGTCATTATGTCCAGGAGAAGTATACCTCTTCTTTTTTGTTTTCTACCAAAAGGTAAACAAATCTCAGAGATGTAAAGTGGACTTTTTCACAGCTAGATTGGAAAACAAGTTTTATTATTCAGCTTTCTTGCCTTGATTACAAGTACCAATCTGGTCTTTATTTATGTTTTTATTAATATTTACAAATAGCAAATATTAGATGACTTGAATTTTAATGGAAAAGTTTGAAAATCCTAGAAATAATTTATAATACATTATTAATTGGAAGTTTTTTTTTTTTTTAATTTGCTTTGAGAGACTGAATTTTTTCTTTTCTTCTCATTTACTCTAGTGGGGAGGGGGAATCTAGATTTCTAACCTTTCTAAGAGTTTTTACTTACTCTAAAGAGAGGAAACAAAACTACTTCTGCTTAAAATAGGGCTTTCTCTCAAGTCAGTCAAGCTGGCCCAATACTATCACATTACAGTGGGAGTTTGGCCTAAAATGTTTCAACTATAAACTGTGTAACCTAGCCACAACTAGAGTAAGCCAATAATGCTCTCCTGCTGTTTCATAATAAAAAGAACTTCAGGGAAGTTTCATTTATTCTAGTCTTTTACTGTGCAAGCAAGGTGACTGCCAAATTGAGTTTTACAATAGATTAAATGGGCTAAAACTAAAGGCATTTGGTAGAGTATTTCACTATAATAGCTCAATAGCAGAACCAAGAGTTTACACAAAAAGGAGAGGAAAATTCTTTGTCTCTGTAGCAGAGAACTCTATTTCAATAAACTTGCATTTGATTAGTTAATATTTCAAAATTAAGAACTTTCAAAGTGGTTAAAGTTTGTCTTTTCTGCTTTGCAACTCTTTCCTGACCTCTATATCCCATCCTTCCTTTTGTGTCCTTTGCTTGCTATACGTGGAGACTCTTCAGGCTTTATTATTAATATTTTTATAAGACTTTTTGATCTTGAGGACTGTCTGATGAGAACGAACTTTCTATGAATATCTTTTAAATAGAGTGTTCCAGTACTTTTCCTCATCTACTTATTTTCCTCATCTATTCATCTATTTATCTAATATTGACTGTTTGCTAGATACTTAAAGTATTAGCATGTAGTAGATAATGCAGCTGATAATATTGAATGGGAAAATGACACAAAGAATCTATCTTATATATTGTGGGAATATGGAAAGCAGAACAAATTGACCTCTCTGCAAAGATGAGGGCTGAGACTTCATTAAAGAAGAAACCTTTGATCACTTTGTGAAAACTGTGGGGCTTGTGATTGGTGCTATTTTCTAAGCATATAAGACATGTACTAGGAAAAAGGATGGCTCGGCCTGAGTCCTTCTGTTAATTTTTGTGGAAACACAAGAAGTGGTAGCAGATAGTCTGGGATATGTAGACTCACTCTAGACTCACTAGCGCTTTCCTTCAGACGTTAATGAGCTTGCATGTTATTGTGTGGATTATGAGAGACAAATATTTAATAATAACTTGGAATGATATTGAGACTCAGATTCTTGTAATAGTTAAGGTTGCCAGCTCTGCCACTTAGTAGCTGTATTACCCAAAGGCTTATGTCCTTGTTGTGCATCAGTTTTGTTTATAAAATGAAACTGAGTGCCGAACTCACATGATTGGTATAAAGACTTTATTAGCTAAGTATTTAGAATGGTGTTTGTGGAAGGATCGTACAAATGGAGTGAAAGTGAAAAAGATGCCCTGTATTCAGGAGAATTTTCTGAAGTGAGACGCTGTATTTGGTGACTCTATTAGGTTATTTGTGACAGAAGATGCAGAGAAATAAGTGGAGTTTGCTATTAAGATTTTCTGGTTGGGAGACAGGAATGGTAAAACCAAGTATTACAGGAGGCCAGAGGGGACTGGTGGTTTTGTTGACATTTTTTGTACAAAATCTTTCCAAGATACCTCTAGACCATTTCAATTTCTGTTTGGAACTTAGGATAGGAGTAGTTGGTGGGAAAGATTTGAAGGTCAATGGCTAAAAGATGGTTGTTAAAGCCATTCAAGAATAAGAGGTATAAAGAATCCCTGGGGCATCCCAGTGTTTAAGGATGGAGAAATCACTATTGATAGCTACGCAGGTTTGTTAGGAAGAGAGATGTTTTAGAGCAGGGTCTCTTGTATGAAGGCATGACACATGTGCAATTTATGAAGTCTAAAAATAAAATCACTATTTTAGAGAACATTTTGGGAAAAATGTCCTTCCAACCCTACCATGGTTATCATCTGTTTCCAGCCATTTGTTTTCTAAATAAACGTTTCCTTACATATTTATGATTAGATTGTGTTGATTTGTAAACTGTTTTTTTCCCTTAAACTTGAAATGATATAAATTGTCACAAAATCTTCAAAATCCACATGCTTAGACGATGTAAAATACTTCATGTTGAAACGTAGTATACTTTCTTTAACTACTTCTTTACTGAGAGATAAAATCAAATTTTATTTATTTCTTTATTTTGTTTTAGCAAATATCTTCCAACCTAAAATTCTCTTCTAAATTTCTTATTTTTTATTAGGCAGTTCTATTTATGATAGTGGGCCCAGATCACAACAGAACTTACATATTTATTATTTATATTAATAATATTTGCATTATGTTGTATATATTTTAAATGTATATAATTTATGTATATTCAAGTTATTGATACTATTTATTATTTACCATGTAACAATAAACTAACAAATTTAACTTCCCTACAGTTATTATTCATATAACAGACTTTATTAAAGTATAAAAATAGTTCATCAAATAATCTTGGCTATTTTCAACATTAGTTAAAGAGCTAACTGTATGGGACCCTAATGTAAATGTATTTATACATCATTGAAGAAATTAACTTGATAATATGTCAATATAAAAACCCCTTCTGTGTCTACCATTTCATTTCCATTTGTAAAATATCAAATTTCCTTTCATTGCATTTGGTGCATTCTTTTACAGATGAAACTATTGTCAGACATTGAAATTGTTTCTCATGTTTTCAAACCCATGAATTCTGTGTGTAATATAATATCTTGGTATTAGACATTTTGTGAATCTCCTCTTGAGGTCCTTTTACAATTATTTCCATTTATTAATTTAAAAATATGCATTCAATGATAGCTACGTGCCAGACATTTCACTCATTTACTCTTGTTTCTGCTTTTGAAAACTTTTCATCCGAAGTTGAATTTTTCAGCCAAGTTTTCAGCATCCAAGGTTGAATATGGGAAAGGAAAAAAAGAAATAGCTCATCAAATTATTTTGCTGTGAGAAGTTTTGAAACTATTTTTGTGTGAATTATTTTGGTTTCCTTTGAAGTTTTAAGACTGATGGTATTTTTGTTAACTTATGTTACCCATCTATAGAATCTAAAAATGAAACTTGTCTGGTTACAGTTAGAAAAGTTAAGAGCCATTGTCTTGTTTTAGAAATATATACTTGACTAAAAGTCCCCTTGCAGGCTTTGTGGGACCTGGAGTTAATGAATTCAATTTATTTAGGAGCTGCAAAACCTGGCAATTTAATTTAATCTCGATAGAGCTGAGATTTTGTACAAATAATCCTACACATAAAACGTCCACATAAAGTAGATTTTCATAACAATTGAATGAGACACTAGCTATTTCATGAAATAGAGCATACTTTATTTTATGTTCTATTTTCTGATTCACTTTTGAAATTCTATTTGTACATAAATTCTTTGCATTCACTTTGCTTTAACCTGTGATTCTTCTAGGGTTAACAGACAAACACACACACATATATTTATGCTCTTACCATGTTCAAGCCACTCTTCTAGATTCAGGGACTCTGGAACATTCAGAAAAATCACAGTCCTTAAGGAATTTATATTCTGGTTATTCTGGTTTGCTTAAGCTGCCAGAATATATCAGGAATGGAATGGTTTTTATAAAAGGAATTAATTAAGTTACAAGTTTATAGTTCTAAGGCCATGAAAATGTCCAAACTAAAGCACCAACAAGAGGTTGCTTTCATTCAAGAAAGCCTGATGCCATCTGGAACACCTCTGTCAGCTGGTCCCTTGCTCCTTGGCTCCATTACTCTCAGCCTCTGTTTTCTGTGAGGGTTCCTCACTTGGCTTTTCTGGGGCTGGGTTTCATAAATTGACTTACCTTTGTTCTCTCCAGGTTCTGGCTTGCTTAGCATCTCATGGAAAGTCACATGGTGACACCTGCTCAGCTCTGCCCATGTCTAGGCATCTGCTCTCTCTGTCGGCACTTCAAACATCTCCAAATGTCTGTGTGTCTGTCATCTCTGAAGCAACTGTTCTCCATTCTGCATCTGAGGCTTTTCTAAATGTTTCCTCTTTTAAAGGACTCTAGTAAACAAATCAGGACCCACCTTGAATGGGTGGAGTTACATCTCCGTCTAATCAAAAGGCCACCCCCTCAATTGGGCATGTCACATCTCCTTGGAAGTAATCAAACCAAAAGGTCACACCCACAATGGGTATGTCACATCTCCATGGAAACAATCCAATCAAAGTTTCCCACCCTAAAAGATCGTTCTGGCCCCCAAAAGATTGGCTCATGATTAAAACACAGCTTTTCTAGGGTACATAATAGTTTCAAACTGGCATACTAGTTAAGGAAAGAATTTATTCCTTTTAACAGATGGATTAATTTACTAATTGAACAAATGTTTTTTGAGCTTTTCTAGTATACTGAATTAGGGATACAGAAGTGAATAAAACTATCTCTACTCCATGGACTTTATATTTCAATTGAGGTGTTAGGAGTGGGGTAGCATCAGAAAATAAGTACAGATAATGACAAATTCTCTGAAGAAAACAAAACAGGGAAAGGGATAGAGAGTGATCACATAACTGCATGTGAGCAAGAGAGAAGGGAGGGAATGGAGAGAGAGTGTTGGTGACTATTTTAGAAAAAGGTAGTGAGAAAAGTTCAGTTCAGAGAAGCAAGCCACACAAAGATTTGGGGGTAGAAATGACAGACAAAAAAAGAAAAGAAATTAAAAGTTCAGGGTGCCAGGTGCCAGTGAGTATTGGCAGAGTGATAAAGCTGAATATAATGAGGAGGCGGGGGTAGGTTGCTCTGCAGGGGGAAGAGTGAAGCGTGATGCTGTGGTCTATTCTTCCAAGGATGGGAATCTGCTGATGGTTTTTTATGTTCATTTTTTGCATGGGCAGGCACCACGAATCAAACCCAGGTCTCTGGCATGGCAGGCAAGAACTCTGCCCCTGAGCCACCGTGGCCCACCCTCCACTGGTGGGTTTTAAGCAGGGCAGTGACTTGATACGATTTGCAATTTTCAAATAGCAGTTTGGTGGCTACATGGAGAATGAATTGTTGAGGACAAAAGAAGCAGTAAAGAAGCAAGGAGGGTAGATAGGAGGCTACTATTTTTAAATAATAGCATACATAACAATACAAAGTAGTTGTAAGGAAAGTAAGTGGTACTTAATGGCAACAGACTTGACTGTGATGTGACCCTAAAGATGAGATCCTTAATAGGCAGTTGGAATATAAGGAAGGGTAAGTACATTTAAGGTAAAGGAAAGCTGTTTTGGTAAAGGAGGTTTAACCTTCTTTGCAAGACTTCTTGCTGAGTAGTTTTCATCACCAAGTTGAGTGAAATGCAGTATTCATGAAGAATATTTGATAATAAAGCTGTGAGGACAGGGAGAGCTAGATTATGGAAGGAATAAAATACAAAGCTCAGGAAGTTGCGCTTGATCCTGTGGGCAGGGGAAGCTACTGTTGGCAGTGGAGAAGGTGAGCAAAGGTGAAAATTGGTCCTCGAGACACATTCAACTGGCAGTAGTTCATGCTGTGCTTTCAGGAACGAAGACGCAGGTAAGGGGACTTGCTAGGGAATAAAATAATAGATGAGGTATAAGATGGGTGTTTAAGCAGAGACCAGGTTCAGTGTCAACTGTTAGGTGAGAGAAGTTGCAAAAGAAATCTGCATATAATGGGGTTGAGGGAGAGAGAAGAATGAAAGGTAACTTCAAGGTTCACATAAGATAAACAGAAATAGACAAATCTATCAGACATGGTGACAGGTGCTGTAGTTAGTAGCAGTAAAACTGGGTATCGGAACATGCATTGACTGTGCTTTATGCATAGATTAGAATTTCTTCTTCATTTGAATTCCTTAGAATATCTAGAAAAACATCTGTGATAAATTTATTCAAATTAGTCATGCTTTCAGATTGAAATAATAGAGTACAAATAACAAAAGCTACAATTCATTGACTATTTGGAATGTAACAGGTGTTTTATATATATCATGCTTAATCCTTACAAATACCAGGGAAGGTTGGTAATATGATATTTGAGGTACCAAGGCATAGTAGCTTGCTGAGTTCTCATAGTGAAAGGGTGGTGGTGTGGGATTTTAAACCCAGATTGATTATACGGCAATATCCTCAACATGTTCTAAAATATTTTGATGTTTCCAAAGCTTGTTTGTGCATATGCATTGCAGTGCATTCTCAAGATATTTACTTTCATGTGGGCATAAACTTGGACAGTTTTGTACACATTCATAAATATTGCTGTTATTATACTCCAGATATTTAAAACAATGCAAAACCAAACTGTGTCTTAGGAAAAAAAAAACACAAAACCTTGGTTTTTATTCTCATGGTTTTCATTTTACCACAGAATGATATTAAAATTATATG
>PVIY010050294.1:0-16268 GCA_004026745.1 Myrmecophaga tridactyla
GGAGAAATGATGAGTTAAAGAGTTAACTCACACTTTTTTTCTTCTATTTGTCCCATTACAATGTCAAATGTGAGGGTAGGTGTGAGGGAAAATACTAAATCCATTAGTATTTTCTTGAATATACTAGGAAATAGTGTTTTAAAGAAAAAGAGCAAGGGGCTTATATTTTCTAATTTAAAGTAAAACTGATTCTTTCTTCTCATCCTGAAATGACTCACTGAAACCTGACTTATCTTCAAAAGAATGAAAAAATGAATTTCAAATGCGAAATGCATCCTACATTTTAAAATAAAAATAAAAAAGAAACTGAGACTCGAGAAGAGTGTTACCATACTTTTCAAATTTTTGAATTAAACTCTGCTATTAATGGTATAGCTGTATGCATGTAATTTCTGAACTTGCAGAGAGAAGACAGCTAACTCAATCATGCTATACCGATGGGGCAAATACCTGTGTATTTGTAAGCATTCTACAAAGAGAAAAATTAACCACAGGGAAGTATAAGAGCACCAGCAAAATGCAAAAGGGATATACAACATAAAGATAGATATAAAGTCTAGAGGAAAGATCAGGTAAAACTACTTAAGGCAAATTGCCCCTACCTATCATCCTGTCTTACCACGTAAAACTGATACTTTCCACTGTTGAGTAGGAAGGAAAGTGATTAAAGAAATTATCATTAAAAAATATTCTAATACTAAAATTTTCCAACCATCTCTTTTATCCATGACAGTCTAATTTCACAATGTATTCACCTAAAAGCCAACTCCAAAGAATTTTTAAGATTTTAAGTTTTGTGATATTTAATATTCTATTCTTGTATGCTTATTCTTTATTGATTGTCCATGAATCATTTAACATGAATCATGAATCATGAATTTATCTCAGGATCATTTCAGAGTTTAAATAGAATGCTTTTTACTAATCTAAATTGCAAGTCAAAATTTCCCTAGGATAACTGCTAGAAACCAGTGTTTGAAAGTAATGAGTGTCTCATAAGGTTAGCTTATCTTTAACTGACAATGTTTTCATTAAACAGAATAGATGTCATTTTTCTTGTTAGAGTTTAAGTAACCAATGAAAATTAAAAGTAAAAAATACACAGTGTCCTAACTAGATACAGTTTTCTAGCCCACAGAACTTGAAAGGTACACGAATAAAAAAGAAGTTTTGTAACTAAAATTTCCCATTATCTATAAAGGCATGTGAGTTGGTATAATTAAGCATGAAGCTAAAATGTTGAAGAGTGGTAAGAGGAAAATGCCTAGCTATCAGTTTTCTTGTACCTATCCTAATGCAGACTGAGCCTGCATGCAAGACGAAAATAGAAATTTCATTCCAAATTGCCGAAGTAACAATTTCACAAACAGTTTCGATTAGTTTAAAATGATCCAATTAATGTACCCTACAAAGGACTAAGAACAAATACCAATATCAAACACGGCTTCAGAAAGAAATCTTTGAAGTGACTGTTTTGAACAGACTATTAGCAACATGAAATTTAGCTGAAATGCAACCAACCAGATGCTTGTGCTTGAATACTGCAAATAAAATAGATTGCTTTGCTATTAAAAAGGTAGCATAAATTTCTTCTCTATGTCTCTTAGTGCTGCCAAGAGACTCACAGAGGAAGATTCTGATTTTCTATAGGCCTTTTCTAATTATTTTTATTTTCTGTGTTTCATTTAATTATAATTAGTTTGGTGTTGGGGTGAATCTGTGGAGAGAAAAAGTTTCATCTCTAAATTCAATACAATTTAGACCCTTTAACTTATTGGAAAAAAAAGGGAAATGAGAATGATAAGAATGTAATTCACAAATGGTCAGCTATAGAAACTGTTTATGTCGATATAACAATTAAAGATGTTGCTGTTCCGTTATTCAAACTTTTCCTTTTAGATACATATGCAGAAATAACTTCCCATTAATAAAAACATCTAATTTGAAAATGAATCCTTGCTAGTTGATTCACACTTCAGCCCACACAGTAATATCAGTCTCTCTATATACCCCAGAGTATGTTGGTTCAGAAGCTATTGCACCATTCAGAAGTTCACAAATGTGGGGAATTCATAACGCCAGCAGTTTTCTAGGATATATTGTACTTTATTAGTTATTTCAGCATTTACTTCCTTTAGAACAAATTTTTAACTATATTATTTCAAGGCAAGGTTGCAACTTTTCATTTCATAATTTTCCATTTATAAAATACAGATATAACCCCTCAATGGTGTGAGATATGTCAAGCGGAAGTAGTAGAAAGAATAGTAAGCTGGGATTCAATTTATTTGGGCCCATAGTTGAATATTCAGAATTAACCAACTCTGGAACATGGGCATTTATTTTACGGCTCTAAAACTGACCGTCCCCTTATCTAAAATGAGAATTACACTAACTGATCTATCTTCCATTCAAGTCTGAGTCACCAGGTAAAATACAGCACATTCACTTAAACTTGAATTTCCAATAATAATAGATGGCTTAAGTATAAACGACGACACTAATTCAAGTTTAATAGTGATAGATTAATGATTTCCAAAGGTTGGGATGCATAAAAATCACATGGAGAGCTTAAAACAGAATGCTGGTCTCCACCCCAGAGTTTCTGATTCTCCATGTCTTGCTGGAAGCCCCATAATTTGCATTTCTAACAAGTTTCCAAGGGATGATCCTACTGACAGGAAACTAGACTTTGAAAACTGCTGTATTTGATTAATTTACAAAATTGTTAACTATCCAAAACTGAATGTCAACAAAGAGTACCTGGGTTATAGTGGACTCATAAACTTTAGTATCCTTTCCAATTTTTAAGATGTTGCCACTCTATTAATCCATATTTTGGCACTTGTGGATATTTTTTTTAAATACTTATTCAATCACAATTTAAGGAAATTTCAATTCTTTTTCTTATTTTGTTTTGTTTTTCGCATGCTATATGGCAGGGGTCACATTTCATTGTTTTTCCATGTAGTATCCCTTCATTGCAGCACCATTTTGTTGAATTTTGGGTGGGTTTTTCATTTGTTTACTTGTTTGTTTGAGAAGTGTATGGGCCGAGAATCAGCAATTTTTTATCTTTAACAAATACAATTATACTTGAAATATTTCATAAGGAACAGAATATTTTAGAATATTTTCCAGCAGTTATAATGACCTTTGCTTACTCTGCACTTGCTCATGTTAGCAGTTTTGCCAAGGTAGTCCCATATAATAGGCCCCACATAATATTAAATATGCTTTTATAACTAAAGTTTATGTTGTCTGTAAACTTGACACATTCTTACTCTTTCTCTTTTACTTTGTGTCCAAACTGTAACTTTGGTTAATGAAATAATTAAATAAAACTGCATCTTCTGCAGCAATTCATGAAGAAACAAATTGTCTTGGTGATAAAACAGGCTTAAAATATTTGCTTTTTCAGTTAGATCTGCATGTGGAAAATAACATACCTCTATTGAAATGTTCTGTACTCCTTCCTGCTAGTCTTTATGTGTATAATTCAGTTCTTGCCCTACCCTTTTACTTAAGAACCCAGTCTACAATCTCCTTCTTATGGACATGGCCATGAGAAAACCACCTTATGTTGTGACAATTTCTAATCCTTGATGTTTTGTCACTGTGGTAACATAGGAGCCACTAGGACTATATCTAAGTTTCCTTTATCTAGAACACACTAGCATCCTTGTTTCTCCTAAACTACATCAGCATCTTGATATTCAGAATTTCCACCTACTAGTGGGAACCACAGAAATATGACAGAGACAAAGAATTCAGTGTTAAAACTTTGCAGTTTCAAACCTATTTGCAACAATTGTGTTTATAGACTTGCTTTGTTCCTCCATTCAATATTTTATACGATATCTAAATTTTCCTCCCTGAATCTTCAAATTTTGCTTGTTAATTTTTTAGCGTTCTTCAGTTCTCTGGAACCTGCTGCCCTCCAGTTCCCATGTCAATTTCCTGTCTTGTCATTCTTGACCAGCAACATCTGATGAAATACTCCATCTTATCCATAGTTGGGTTCACCTCACATACTTTAACTGTTTCCACTGCTGTCCAAATTCCTTGATGACAGAAAAAGTTAGAGCAATTATACCACTTGTCCTTCAGCCGATATGCATATAATAGAAAGATTCAGTAATAAAATATACAGCTACTTAAAAAAAAATTACTTCTACAAATCCCTATATATAGCTATTGGTGTCCAATCCATGTGTCTTCAGAATATAACTTCCAGAAACGTTCTTTCAAAACACCATTTAGGTGCAGGCCCTGGTGGCTCAGCAGGCAGAGTTCTCGCCTGCCACACTGGAAACCCAGGTTCGATTCCTGGTGCCTGCCCATGCAGAAAAATCCTAACAGGAAACCCAGGTTCGATTCCTGGTGCCTGCCCATGCAGAAAAAACCAAACAGACATTATTTGGTATGTATCTACATACAGACAGACACACATACCATCTCTATGAACATACCCTTATTTATATTATTTTATATTATAGATATCATAAGATATGACAAATGATCAAAATAGATAAAATCTGATAATACCATAAAAATTTGGCTATGCCTGTGAATAATATCTAGCCATGGTGAGATAAGAATGTTTACATACCATTAATCTGAAGTTCCAAAATAATAGACTCATTTTAAGATAATTGAATTAGAATAAAATGAATTATATAATGTGATGAAACACATTATATACCTTTTTTTTCCAAAATGAAATGTCTATTTCTGTGGTAGAAGGATGCTCACTTTAAGCACAGAGAAGAATTACAATGGCATAACCATCCAAGGATGTCAGCAAAGGAGAAAAATAAAGGAAAAATACTATTTCTAAGACAAAATGAACTTCTAGAAACAAGGGAAAGTGACAGGAGAAATAAAAGTTTCTGAGAAGATGCCTGGTCCAAGAAATGAAAGGGAAAGACCAGGAGCCAACTCCTTCTAATGAATGACCATGCTTCAGAAAAATTGGCAAGGATATGTCTATCATAAGAGCACCAGGAAACCTGTTTATAGTCAACTGAATTGTTAATGGCAATAATTTTCAGTACTAATAAAAGTCATGGTAGTTAATAAATATTATCTGAATACATACTATGTGCTTTGTGTTCCTCTACCTCTTCAAAGAGACAATAGTCACAGTGTATTTAAAGAGGAAAATGTATAAACATAAAAATAAATCCACAATTATGAAGACATATCAGAAATTATGAAATATCAAATTTCAAAACTAATGTATGCAAAAGTCTTCCTGGATAATATCCATAATAATTTCTCAAATATATTGAGTTATGATTATGAATCAGACAGGCATTAAATAATTGGTTTAGAAACAATATCTTATTTCAGGACCAATAAAACCCTACAAGGAAGGTAATAGTATTTGCCCAGTTTTTTAGATAACAGCAGAAAGATTTAAAAGGTTAAATTGTCCAAGGCCATGTGCTATGAAAGAGACACACATAGTTTCTGAATTTAGATTCTGCCCCCTTAATTTGTACATTGACAACCTAGAAGGGATGTGTTTATCCATTGCTTTTGAATATTTTAGGGGATACATTTGTTAATGAACCACTGGAAAACTG
Source organism: Myrmecophaga tridactyla (assembly GCA_004026745.1). Classification (NCBI taxonomy): domain Eukaryota; kingdom Metazoa; phylum Chordata; class Mammalia; order Pilosa; family Myrmecophagidae; genus Myrmecophaga; species Myrmecophaga tridactyla. The sequence goes on from PVIY010050294.1 coordinate 5,592, forward strand.
TTTTTATTTTCTGCTTACATCAGGATATACATAGACAAGGAATTTACCTCTGACCAAAAGGAAATTTTCTTCTCTTTTTCTGCTACTTAACAGCTACCATTTATTGGAACACAGAAGCATTTACACGGATATGTCAAGGAAAAAAAAAATACAGCAACCACCACCAGTATCAAACTACAATGACTCTAACAACAGATTTTACCATTTAGTTTTAAAGGTCATTTGTGTGCTCATGAAATGCAAGTTTAAAAGGTTAGATTCCACGAAGCTTTAAATAGAGAATCAAAGTTTTGTTTGCATTAGCTTTATTCAGTGTCACTTCCATTCTTCCATCTCACTAGACTCCTCTTCAGGAAATTTCTGTTCGGTTTTCATGCAGAAGAAAGCCTAAGGCAAAGTACCAGATAAATATTTAAAAATTCATCCATACTCTAAAGAAAAAAAAATAGAGTTTTCTATGTATAATGTAACAATCCATTGAAAGAAGATTTACTGTGATAAATATTGTTTTTAAAATTTCAGTTACCTACAATAAACAATAAGAGTTCTTAGCTCATTTTGTTGATCTAAATCCAACATTCTATAAAGTCAAAGACATTTTTCTTATTTTTAAATATTTTTCACTAAATAATACATTTTTTCTCTTTTCTTATAAAATATTATTTGCTGAACTTAACAATACTGGAGGCTATTGACTTCAAAGTATTCTTCCTTTTCCTTTGAATTGTAAAATCTCCTTTAATTTCTGAGATAGATCTGTGTGGTTTCAAAAGGCCGTATGTATGTTTAGAGTGATGCTGACAAGACTGTGTTCATCTCAGCTGTAAAAAAATGATATGCCTGTGTTCATTAACATAGTTTTATTCCAAGTAAGAAAAGGGTGAGTTTCTCTTAAGAATCCTGAAATATTGTTGGGAACACAAATGACTCAGAGCAAGAGATGCTAGTGGATTGGCAAGAAACATTTGTAATTTGGTAATTGCCTACCATGTCTCTTTTTCCACTTTCCTGTTTGTAGAAACTGTGATGAAAAATGGTCACAGAATGATTATAAGTCTTTAGCAAAGGAAAACAGCAGAAAACAATAATATGGCATGCACCCAATTGAATTTAAGAAGATCAGAAAGAATGGTTAGTTATGTTGCCCTCTGCTGCACACTGGGGAAAAATAAAGACATTGCAACTTTCAATAAAACACTGCATGAAATACTCCACAAAGATATATGTAGATGTCTCAGGACTAGAAAACAGCAAGCAGTCCCAGACATTATTTTCAGTGAGTATATTGAGAGTACATGACATTCACCTTTATAGATGTCAGATTGACAATTGTTTCAGTATCTTTGTTCTTTCAAGTACAACAGCCATTAAACAAGATTAACCCATAAACACCCTCTTGTAAAATATGATATTAACCAGGACTGAGTGTTGTGCAAAGCCACAGAAAATAGGGTGAATAAATTTACTCATCTATCCTCCATCCCCTCAAACTCCATGTAAAACAGGTGCATTTTATCATCCTTTCAAATTCCTAATTCTGAATGATGGTGACTTATATAGGACTATCCAGTACAAGTTCATATCTTGTGGTTTTATTATTTGTACTGCCTTTTTTTGGTAAAAGTGCTTTAAGTGCAAACTAAAGGATAGCATTATAGAACACACAGTCAAAAATGCATTTTATTCACCACTCTGCCAAGAAAATATGCCTAATATATGAAATAATAAAACCAAAACCACAAAGTGAATTACTAAATTGAATGTGAAATTAATTTGACCACATCTGTATAATTTTTACAATCAGATCTTCAGTGGAGTGTAAAGTTATAAAGTGGAATCCAGATAACATACAGAAAACCAAAGATTTCTCCTTTTATAATGTGTTACAGTAGTTTACTCTCTGCTTTCCTACATTCTTTGTTAGTTTATTATATATTTTTTGGTCCTGAGGAAAGAGCATATAGTTTTAACAATCTGAAAAATTCACCTTACACCTGAGGCAGACTCAGATTTTTCAGCTACGTGATTTGATACTCCTTCCTTTCCTTTTTTTAGACTGTGAAAAGTAGTTTGAATTTTGAAAGCAGTCATGCAAACTAACTTGAGATGCGATTGTTTATATTAAAATTTTATACTGTCCAGGCACTTGTCACTTACACAAACCATCCATAGACAAATAGAGAAGTGGCTCCTGCCAAAATCAGAATTAAACAAAACTGATGTAGAAATTTCTATTGTCTTTTTCCATTTCATAAAACCTACATGATTATGAATCTTCTTCTTTCATATGTCCTTCATCTATTCATTAAATTTCAAAGGAAATAACACCAACTGAAATTATTAGTGTCATCATTTTATGTTTCCCTAAGCTCAGTTAAAGAGGAATCTAGTGAACATTTTGGTTTAGATGACAATAATTTAAATGTGTAATGCAACAGATATTTTCAAGGGACCAAAGAAAACTTTGAGACAAACTCAAAATACAGAAAGTGCCAAACATACAGCAAACATATGAAACTAATAACAACCTGGTGACAGAATCGGGTCAGAATTCAGATTTTCTTATATAAAAATTATCAAAGTCCACAGATGTTTTAAATAGCACTAGATATTCAGCTTAAAACAGACTTGCTTTTTTAGAGCTTCATTGCTCACAGGATAACAGGGATAATTGAACCCTGCTATTAAAAGCTATGCTATTAAAAGCTATCAGATTCACTGCAAGACAGAAAACATGCACAAAACAAAAATGCATATCATAGGAGATTGATAAATAGATGATAGATACCTATATGTGTGTGTGTGCAAGCATGTGTATATAATGAATATTAGTCCTCATTTACATATTGCCTCCATAGTACAAAAGAGCTGCATTCTTTCTCTGGTCATTTCTCCTCTAGCCCATTCTCATAGAGGCTAGAATTTCTTGCTATATCACTGACGTCAATTTAGCTTTTAGAATTTTTCCTTTGTTGTGTAAGAGTTCATGGTGGTGATTAGTGAGAACCTAAGTGAGGTCTGGAGATTTGGACAATCAGAAATCTAAAAATGAATCACACATGATCCAATGGCTGCCTTGGTGTTAATAAAAGTTAATGGGGGTAGGTAGTGGAGAAGAATAATTCTAAATACTAAAGAACTTTTTGGGGTCATGGTAAAGAGTTAAAAGAGTGAAACTTCATGTGGCATTAGCAGGTGCAATGAAGGAAGCACTATGCTGTCAAATTCTATCAAATATCCAGCAACTTGGCACATAAGAACATTTCTCTTCATATTGTTACATTTCCTGGAGATGGAGAGAGAGACTAAAACAACATTGTTAATTGGTGTTTCAGAATGAGTTTCAGAAAAATTTTGGAGAGCAAGGATACTTCCTGCTTCTTGCTTACCTGGATTTTTAACTTTCTGGTTCTCTTCAAATTGTACTTAACAATGTTAGTCACTTCCCGTATAGTTGATTTTATGAGAAAGTATGAGTTAGAAACCTCAGAGGAGAAAGGAGCAAGAAGGGAAAATGTCTCTTGAGTTTATAACATCTTTGTGCAAAAATCAGGAAATGTCTATAAGGAAATAGAAAAATAAAACAAAACAACCATGCAAACATAGTATCAAGCCACAATTGCTGCAGTAAAAAGGGTTAAAGAAGAAGACAAATTATCCACATTTTCTTTCAAAATTTTCTATTAACTCTATCTCCAGCCTGCTATTAATTGATGCTTCTAAAGATTCTTAACACAGTTTTTTTTTAAATTAGAGAAGGTGTAGGTTTACAGAAATCATGCATAAAATATAAAGTTCCCATATACCACCCTTTTATTAACATCTTGCATTAGTTTATGTTTGTGGTAATTGATGAAACAACATTTTTATAATTGTACCATTAACTATAGTACATGGTCCACCTTTGGGTTCACTGTTTTTATTGTACAGTCCCACAGATTTTTAAAAGTTTTTAGTCTAGTAACATATAAGCAATACTAAAACACCCCCCTTTCACTACATTGACATATTTTTTTCAGTGCTGCTAATTATATTTACAATATTGTACTACCGTCACAACTATCCATTACTAAACTTTTTCCATTAATCTAAATAGAAACTGTTCAATTTACACATTGACTACCTACTCCCTAACCATATCACAGCCCCTTGTAATCAATATTTTAGTTCTTTACTCTACGAATGTGTTTATCCTAACTATATCATATCGATGGTAGCATACAATATTTGTCATTTTATGTCTGACTTATTTCACTTACGTAAAGTGTTCAAGGTTCATCCACGTAGAATTCCATTTCTTTCTACAGTTGAATAAGGTTTCATTTCAGACATATCACATTTTGTTTAACCGTTCATTGGTTGATAGACACTTGGAATGCTTCCACCTTTTATCAATTATGGATAATGCCACAATGAATATCATGGCGCAAGTATCTAAGTCCCTGCTTTCAATCATTTTGAGTATATACCTAAGATTTGGATTGGTAAATCAGGTGGTAATTCTACATTTAACTTTCTGAGCAACCAACAAACAGTCTTCCACAGTGGCAGCACCATTTTACATTCCCACCAACAAGGAATCAGTGTTCCTATTTCTACGTAGCCTTTCCTTGCGATTTTCCATTTTTTGAATAGTAGTCATTTTAATGGCTGTGAAATAGTATCGCATTTGCATTTTCCTAATGACTAATGGTGTTGATGATCTTTTTATATACTTTTTGGCCATTTGAACGTCTTCTTTGGGAATAAAAAGTCTTTTGCCCCCATAAAATTGGATTGTTGGGCCTTCTGTTCCTGAGTTAAAGGATTGCTGTATATATTCTGCCTGTTAAACCCTTATTAGATATATGGTTTACAAATATTTTCTCCCAACCTATAGGTTGTCTTTTAACTTTTATAATGAAACCCTCTGATGCACAAAACATTTTAAAGTCCCATATGTCTGTGTATTTTTTGGCTCAGACTTTGGGTATAATGTTTAAGAAACCATTGTCTAAAACAAGATCTTAAATATGCTTCCGTATGTTTTCTCTAAAGAGTTTGATAATCTTCGGTTCTTTATGTCTTTGGTCCTTTTTGAGTTAATTTTTTTATGTATTTGTGAGGTAAAGTTCCTCCTTTACTTTTTACATATGGATATACAGTTTTCCAAGGAAAATGTGTTGAAGAGATTATACTTCCCCAATTTTATGGATTTGGCACCCCTGTCAAATTTTGGTTGGCCATAGACATGAGGGTAGATTTTTGAATTCTCAATTTGATTCCATTGGTCTACATGGTCACTGTTTTATAAGTACCACGCAGTTTTGATTACTGTGGTTTTATAATATGTTTTAAGATGAGGAAATGTGAGTCCCCAGCTTTATTCCTCTTTATCAAGATTGTTTTGAGCCTCTTAATCATTCCATACAAATTTGATGATTGGCTTCTCCATTTCTGCAAAGAAGGATGTTGGCATTTTCATTTAGATTGTGCTGAATCTATAAATCATTTTAGGTAGAATAGGCATCTTGACAGTATTTAGCCTTCCAATCCATGGACATGGAATGTTATTCCATTCATTTAAGTCTTTTTAAAATTGCTTTTAGCACTGTTTAGTAGTTTACTGTGTACAAGTTCTTTATAACCTTGGGTAGATTGTTCCTAGATATTTGATTCTTTAGTTACTATTGTGAATTGAACTTTTTTTCTTGATTTCATCTCCAGATAGTTCATTGCTTATAGATATATAGAAACACTACTTATTGGAGAAGTTTATCTTGTACCCTCCCACTCTGATGAATTCATTTATTAACTTTAAGAGCTTTGTCATGGGTTTTTCAGGATTTTTTTGTATATAGGAAATGCCATCTGCAAATAGGCAAAGTTTTACTTCTTGTCCAATCTGGAATAATTGCCCTGGCAAGAACTTCTAGTACAATGTGGAATAATAGTGGTGACAGTGAGCAACGTTTTCCTCTTCCTAATGTAAGAGATAATGCTTTCAGTCTTTCATAATCAACTAGGATGTTAGTTGTGGGATTTTCTTATCTGGTCTTTTATCATATTAAGGATGTTTCCTTCTATTCCTAGGGTCTAAGTATTTTTATCAAGAAGGGATGCTGGATTTTGTCAAGTGCATTGTCTTGAGATGATCATGTGTGTTTTTTTCTTCATCGTTTTAATGTGTTGTATTTGTATTAATTGATTTTCTTATATTGAACAACCCTTGTGTACCTGTGATAAATCCCACTTGATCCTGGTGTGTAATTTTGTATATGCTGTTGAAGTTGGTTTGTTGGTATTTTGTTGACGATTTTTCCATCTATATTCAAAGTGAAATTGGTCTGCAATTTTCTTTTCTATGTTATTTTCATCTGGCTTTGGTATGAGGGTGTGTTCAGCCTCATAGAATGAGTCAGAGAGTGTCCTATCCTCTTCAATTTTTTGGAGGAGTTTAAACAGGATTAGTGTTACTTCTTGAAACATTTAGTAGAATTTGCCTGTCAAGCCAACAGGTCTTAGGCTTTTCTTTTTGGGGGAGGTTTCTGATTACTGACTAAATCTCCATAATTTCTATTGGTTTGTTGAGCTCTATTTCTTTTTGGTCAGTGTAGGTCATTCATGTCTTTCTAGGTGTTTGTACATTTCGTCTAGGTTGTCTGATTTGTTGTACATACTATCCTGTTTAATCCTTTTCATTTTTGTGGGATTGGTAATAATGCTCCAGTTTTCATGTCTGCTTTTAATTATTTGTGACCTCTCCTTTTTTTCCCCAGTCTAATGTAAGGTTTGTTATTTTAATATCTTTTCTTTTAAGGTTAGTTCTCTGACTAGAGAACTTTCTCCTTTTGTAATACAAGCATTTAGCTATAGATTTCCTTCCCAGCACTGCTTGCTTGCAGCTCATAAACTTTGATGTGTTGTATTTTCATTTTCCTCAAGATATTTCCTAGATTCCTTTTGATTTCTTTTTTGACCTACTAGCTTCTTAATAGTATGTTGTTTAATTTCCACACATTTGTGAATATCCCATTCCTCCTCCTGTTATTGATTTCTAGCTTCACTTCATTGTGGTTAGAGAATTTTTTATTTTATTTTTTGAGACTTGTTTTATGCCCTAAAATCTGATCTATACTGGAGACGATCCATGTGCAGTAGAGAAGAATGTGTATTTTGATGCTGCTGGTTAAAGTGGTCTTTATAATTTATAATTATAAACTTTAAAGATAAAGTTCAAGACTTTTATCTTTATTGACCTTCTATCTAGATGTTCTATGCAATATTGAAAGTGGTACATTTAAGTCTCCTACATATATATAGACCTTTCTGTTTTTCTCCTCAAATCTGTCAATCTTTATTTCATATGTTTTGAGGTGCTTGCTTTAGGTGCATATATATATATATTTTCATAATTGCAATGTTCCTTATTAATTGATTCTTTTGTCAAAATATATTGACCTTCTTCCTTTGTGAAACTTTCTTAATTGATGTCTATTATTTCTAATATTAGTATAGTTACTCTAGCTATCTGTTGATTGCTAATTGCATGATATGCACATTTTCATCCTTTCCCTTTCAATGAACATATTTCTTTGAATTTAAGGTCTCTTGAAAGCAGCATATAGTTGGGTCATGCTTTTTATCCATTCTACTAATCTCTGCCTTTTCACTGGAGAGTTTAATCCATTTACTTGATAAGTAGGAGCTTCTTCTGCCAGTTTGGTATTTAATCTTTGCAGATCATGACATTGTTGACTCATTTCTTCTGTTAATACCTACTTTTTTTAACTTTTTTGATTTTTTGTATTGTACTGTATTGAGTCCCTTCTGATTAATTTCTGGATATATTTCCCTTGTATTTACCATGGGATTAAATTTTAACATCCTATATATATATAAAACAATTATATCTGACTTTATCATAATTTCAACTGTATACACATACTATTCCTAAATCCTCTATACACCCACTTTTTTTATACTTGTCATACCAATGATATCTTTGTGTATTCTAAGTCTAAACCATAAATTTATCATTACTTTTATGTATTTGGATTTTAGCACCTGTAAGCAGTAATAAGTGGAGTCATATATCAAAAATCCCATAGTACCTGCATTTTAATTACCCTTTTTATTATCATTACTGGGTGTAATGTTTAGTGTATTTCCTTTCAGTCTAAAAATCTCCCATTAGCATTAGGTAATAGGGTAGGAATAGTGGTAATTGAACTCCTTAAGCTTTTATTTATCTGGAAATTCATTAATCTTTCCCTTATTTTTGAAGTAAAGACTTGCTGGATATAAGATTTTTGGTTGGCAAATGTTTTCTCTCAGCACTTTGTTTCAACCCACTGTCTCCTTGCCTCCATGGTGTCTGATGAGAAATTAGCACTTAATTTACTTGGATCTTCCTTGTACAAAACATATAGCTTTTCTCTTGCAGCTTTCAGAAGTCTCTCCTTGTCCATTGCATTCAGCAGTTTGGCCATCATGTGTCTGGGCATATTTCTTTTACCCTGTTTGGTATTCAATGACTAATGTTCTATGGGCTTCTTGGATATGTATATTTACATCTTTTCCCAAATTTGGGAAGATTTTGTCTTTTATTTTCAGATATTTCTTCCACTACCTTCTCTCCTTCTCCCCTTGGGACTCCTGAATAGATCAGCAAACTTGAAAGTTTCTCATAGGTTTCTTCATCTATTTTTACTTTTTTAAATCCTCTTTCTCTCTGATCATCAGGCTAACTTCTTTCAACTGTCTTGTCTATGAGTTCACTGTTTTTTTGTCTCACCTGCTTCAATCTGCTATAGAAATACTCCTAGAAATTTTTCTTATTTCTGCTATTGCACTCTTCAACCTTAAAGTTCTTAGAAGTCTTTTTTAAAATTTCTATCCCCTTATTGAAATTACTATGCTGTTTATTCATTATTTTGCTGATATCCTTTAGTTCTTTCTCTGTCTTGTCTTTCATCAACTTGTGCATAGTGAAGAACTTCTCTTTTTTTTAATTTTTTATTTTTTTTATTTAAGTCTTTGACTGGAATATCCTCACCCTGGCTCCTTTGTTGTTATTTTCTGGATTTTATTCTTTTCCTTTAGATGGGCCATCATTTCCCTTTCTTTGTTTGTCTTGTGATCATTTGTTGTGCACTATGCATTTTAATATATTCAAATGTTTTCTTTGTGATTTAGTTCCTAAGCCCTCTATTTCTTGAGTTTGTATCCTGGTAGTAACATGGCAGAGATTTCCTTGAAAGTCAGGAGCTAACAAAGCCAAACAAACCAATGGAAAGAAAAAAAAAAAAACAAAGCAAAAAAAAAACACCCTTAATCTTTGCAAATTGATTTTACAATGACTAATGCTCTCCTTCAGCATTCATTCTTCTCTTGTCAAGAAAGTCAGCCTCAGGCAAATGCAAAATGTAGGTCTACCTGGTCCTTTCTTGGCCTGTGTCTTAACTTGGGCTTGTGCTTAGAGGCTTAGTGTACTTAGGAGATCCCCTGTTTATGGGAATTTGTTTATCTCATTATTCCTCCCAGGAAACATACTTTATACCTCTCCTGGGTGTTCCCCTGCAGGACTTAAGTAAGGTGTGTTAGTTTGCTAGTTGCTGGAATACAATACATCAGAAATGTAATGGCTTTTTAAAAAGGGGAATTTAATAAATTAGAATTTTATAGTTCTAAGCCTGTGGAAATGTTCAAACTAAGACATCCAGGGAAACATATCTTAATTCATGGAAAGCCAATGTGTCTGGAACACCTCTGTCAGTTGGGAAAGTACATTGGTCCCTTGCTCCTGGGCTCTGTTGTTTTCAGACTCTGTTCCTCTAGGTATTCTTCACTTTGCTTCTCTGGGGCTGGCTTTCCCCTCTTGGCTTCCCTTGGCTCTCTCCATGTTCTGGCTTGTTTAAAATCACATGGCAATGTCTGTTGGGCTCTAAGCATCTCCGAACATCCATGTCTCTGTTCTCCACATGTGCACATCTGTGGCAGCTCTGCTGTGAAGTTTCTTTCAGCTCTGAAGCTTCTGTCCTTTTTGTAGTGTCTGTCATTTTCTGAGGTTTCTCTAAATGTTTCCACCTTTAAATGATTCCTGTAATCTAATCAAGATACACACAGAATAGGTGGTGTCACATCTCCATCTAAACTAAGACTAATACCCACAACTGAGTGTGTCACATCTCCACAGACATAATCTATGCAAAAGATTCCAACCTACAGTGTTGAATCAAGATTAAGAGAAACAGTTGCTCCCACAAGACTGGATCAAGATTAAAACATGGCTTTTCTAGGGTATATAATCTTTTCAAAGCAACACAGAAGGTAAGTCCTTATCCTAGATGGACTGACTCATTTTTTTCTTATAACTTCCACTGTCTCAAGTTGCTTTTGCCTGGAAGACAAATTTGGGGAGGGGGAAGCAAGCTGGAAAGGAGTTTCCCGATCAGGCCTTCCCAGCTGGAACAAGGCCAAAGACCCACAAAGGGAGAATTGTCTGGCTTCACACTTCTCTAGGGAGGAGATAAAGGAAGCGCTAGGAAGAATGCCAAGAGCTTCTTCTATGGCTCTTTAAAAATGTATTTTCTTGCTTCACCATTTGCTTAGTAAATGCAACTCTTTAACTCTTCCTGTAGTTTTCATGAATGGTACTGTCTTTAAGTTTCCTTTACCGTTTTTGATCAAGGAAGA
>PVIY010050295.1:0-16271 GCA_004026745.1 Myrmecophaga tridactyla
TTGTGAAGAGCCCAGTGGGGGCAGGGCAGGGTTGAGTGAGTGTATGGGCTAGGTGTGAGTGTGGCCCAGGTATAAAAGTGAGTGCCTGCAGCTCAGATGTGCAGGTGAGTGCCTGCAGGGGGCATGGGGGGGAGATGGGGGTCGAAGGGCTGGACACGGGTGCATGGGGGGTGTAGTGTGAGGCAGAGCAGGTGGGGTGCATGGAGGGGGGCAGGGTGGGGACACTTGGAGTGCAGTGGGGATACGGGTGATGGGGTTCAGTTGCATGGGGTGTGGGAGTGCTGGGCAATGCGCACGAGGGTAGTGCATTCAAGGATTGTGACTTTGCTTACTTCTTAGTCCCCTGTCCATGCACTCCTGAGGGCTCTGGGCTTCCATTTTGAAAGGGGTGTGTTAGGCTGTTTGCACTAAATGGCCAGACTCCCATTTGCTACCTCTCAATTCTTCTGCTTTTTCAACCAGGGCCTCCCTGTGTGGTGTAGAAGACCCTCCGAGGTCACTTATACCCTGGAATCACCATCCCAGCTGCCCTCCCATCCTTTCTCTAGCTGTACCTTGGACCAGGCGTGAACTGGACGTATCCTATTCTGCCATCTTCCTGGAACTGCCTTGTTAGGGTTTTTATTGCAAGCAATGTTATAGTAATTTGAGGAGAACTGTCATTTTTAAATAACGAGTCTTCTCCTTTAGGACATCTCTCTTGATATTCAAAATGTAAAGTTTTGTAATTTTATTTCTAGAAAGGCTGTACTTTTCTTTTGTTTAAAAACTCAGGGGAGATTTCTTAAAATTAGGAGCACACGCAGAATAGCAGCACAGCTTTTTAGTATTCCTGAGAGCAACTTTTATGCATAGAAAAAATTATTTGCAGGATGTTAGCACTGACATTTGTTTAATAAAATTACAAATTAAAAAACTAGGTTTTCCTTAATCTTTTAAGTTGTATTATAAACTTTATTACTCTATTAATAAAATTAGCACAATACAAGCAAAACTTTAAAATTTCCTTTTGATTAAAGTTTAATTAAAGCAAGGTGGCTAGAACATATTTCTTTAAATGATTGGTCCCATTTAAACTCAGTTAATTAAATTCCTTCAATCATTAACCTGTACTTATAAGTTTAACATAGTTGATTTTCTTGTCAACACTTCAAATGCCTCTTAAAAAGCATTTCCTTCCCTTAAGATTCCTTGCATATTAAGCCTGATAGAACAAAACGACAAGTATGGAAAATCTTAACAAACATTCCAGTGTTGTTTAAAAACTTAGTAAAAGTCACTTATACCATTCAAATTACAACTATAAAATCAATTACTTGATTATATGTTGTAAAATAGAATCTCAACTCTAATCTGCTAGCTTCTCTCACGTACCCCAAATCACTCTAAACAGCAAATATACACACTTCCTTCCAAAGCTTACTAAAACCTACTCCTGAATGTAGCATAAAATATTAATGTAATAGTTTATTTCCACATCTCCTTTATTTAATTCTAAAACTTATTTGAGTTAAAACACACCCATGAAGGAAACCACATTACCTTCCAAACCAGCACGAATCATTACCCCAGTCAAACTGGGAGAGGCATTGCAGCAAAATAAAGTTGCTTACAGTCTAGAGATTTTTGGCCAGACAGCAGATCTGATTTTCCGGGAGTCCCTCATGGACAGACATATGGACTTGTTTTTTAATAGTCACTAAAAAACGGGGGACTCCAAGTCCATGTTCTTTGGGAGGGATTGGTATTTTCTGAGTTTAAGATATACCATTACTTATTTCTCCCGTCTGATTTGAAACCTGCAGCCACCCAGCTGGTTTGCTTCACAACACATATAGGTCCAATAAATCTATTTCCTGCCTGATTCCACTTGGAAATATTTCAGATCATTTCTGTATGTTCTAACCACACTTTGATACTATTAAATGACATCTGATTGAATTCAGCATACTCTTCATGTTTGGCATCAAGATCCCAGCACTGAAATTTTTATTTATTCTTTTATTTACAGATCACTCAGTTTTATCACATCTTAACATGTTGTTATGCTTACTTCAGGTTTTTAAAAACATTAACATATTTCTGGATCTGCTGAAGTCTACAGAGTTCTCTTTCCTGACTTAAATTTCTCCCTCACCAGGAGAACACTTCTGAATTTTGTGTTTATAATTTCCAAACATTTTAATCCTATTGTAACATGACTGTATCAATAAAATATATTGCTCTTCATGTTCTAAAATTTTATGTAAATATTATTCTGCATAGATTATTCTGCAACATGCATTTTTGGTACTCAACACTATATTTTTGAGAATTACTAATCTTGATACATGTAACTCCAGTTCATTTAACTGCTCTGTAATAGGGATTAATTCAATGCATATATAACAATTAGTTTTTCCATTCATCTGGTTGATGGAAATTTAGGTTGTTTTTAATTTTTTTTCTATAACAAACATGGTTGCAATTAATAGTTGTGCACGTACATTTGTGAAAATTGTTTAGGGTATAAATCTGAAAGTGGAATTTCTGAGGAGAAGATGTGCATCATTAACACTGTTAATTATTTTCGAATTGCTCTCTAGCAGTTTCCAATAGTTCCCTTTGCCCCTGTTTCCTTCCCAACTCTTATTTTCAAACTTTTACAACATGATGAATGTGAAATATTTTCTCATTATTGTTCTAATTTATAATTCCCTAATTGCTGCTGAGGTTGAGCATTTTTCTTCTATTATCATTTATTTTTCCTCTTCTGTAAACTGCTCATGTTTTGCCCATATGTCTACTGTAATTTTCCTCCTTAAATTGACTTGTAAGACCTTTATGAATTCTGATTTTTAATCCATTGTTAGTTTTGTGCATCAACAATTCCAAATTTTAGCTTTTAATAGGGTCACATTTATCCGTCTACTTCTTATAGTTTGTGTTTTTTGTCCATTCATAAAAATTTCCTTTGTTCTCTACTAAAAGTTTTTAATTTTGCTTTTCACATTTAGGCTTTAATTCACTTGGGATGATTTTTGTGTGTATGAGGCACAAGGTAGTATCTAATTTCCAAATGGATACCACCCTTAATTAAGTGATTAATCTTTACTTCAGTCATGTATAATGTATAATGCCTTTTTTGTCATATCAAGTTTTCATGTATGAGTGGGTTTATTTTAGAGAAATAGAGTGCATATTTATGTGTGTATGCCTGCATAGTCCCTGAAGAAATAATTTATTTTAATTAATATGGTTTTATATTAATTGATTTATGAGCCTTTAATCTTCACATGAATTTTAGATCTACTTACAAGTTCACCAAGTTTGAGTTAGGATTTTGATTGGAATGGCATTGAATTCATAGGTTTATCTGGTGTCATGGTCAGATTCATGTGTCAACTTGGCCAGGTGGCGGTGCCCCGTTGTCTGGTTGGGCAAGTGCTGGCCTGTCTGTTGCTATGAGAACATTTCATGGACTTAAATCATGACCACATTGGCTGCATCCAATGTAATCAGCTAAGGGGAGTGTCTTCTGCAATGAGTGATGCTTAATCTAATCACCAGAAGGCTTTTAAGGAGGATTCAGGAGAGACACTCATTCTTCCTGCCTCAGCCAGCCTCTCCTGAGAGTTCATTGAGGACCTTCATTGGAGCTGCCAACTCACAGCCTGCCCTGCAGACCTTGGACTCCTACAACCCCATGGTTACACGGGACACTTTTATACATTTTATAGTTACAGATATTTCTTGCTGATTCTGTTTCTCTAGAGAACCCTAGCTACTACATCTGGGTAGAATTAGCATCTTAATAATATCAAGTGTTTTTATCCATGAATCTGGTAAAAGCTTCCGTTTGCTAAGGTCTCATTTACATTCTTTATTAATGTTTTAAAGATATTCCAATAAATGTGTCTTTTGCATTTTTGTTATATTTATAATCGATTCTTTAAAGTTTTCATTGCTATTATGAATGGTATCAGTTTCTGTAACAATATCTAACTTTGAATTGCCAATGGAGATGTAAATGATTAATTTTTTTTTGGCATGTGCAGGTTCTGGGAATCGAAGTAAATGAATAATTTTTAAATGTTATTAACACTTTATTAGTTATAATAGTTTGTAGAATTCTTTGGTTTGTTCTGTAAGTAGAAAGTCAGCAACTGAGAATAAGGACAGTTTTAAATCTTCTTTTCTAATTATTACTTTTAAAATAATTTTGTCTTATTATATTGGCTAAGATCTCTGGTATAATGTAAAAAATAAGTAGTAATGGTGAGCATTCTTGTCTCATTTCTGACTTTATTGTTAATGCGTTTCAAATTGTAACATTAATTATGATGTTTAAGGGGCTTTGTATAATGTTTAATAATTCAGGTTATGAGTTTAAGGAAGTTATCTCCTATTCCCAATTTTCTAAGATTTTTTTTTTAACAGGAATGGGTATTAGTTTTTATTAAATGTTTTTTCAGCATCTACTGAAATGATCATATGTATATGTTCTCTTTATTGTTCATGTGGGCTATTAGGTTAATATTCTTCTGATATCAAATCATACTTTCATTCCATTTGGTATCAAGTTTACTATACAGGAGGATACATTTGAAAGCTTTCTCCTTCTTTTTTTAGCTTTGTACAAGAGTCAGTTGAATGTCTTAGAAAACTCATCCATGAAACAGTGGCCTTGTGTTTCTTGTGGGGAAAGGTTTTTGATTACCAGAAAAATTTCTTTAACCTTTTTTATTTGTTTGTTTATTGAGGCTATTTCTTCTTAAGACAACTTTAGTAATTAATGATTTTGGTAGAGCATTTTAATCCAATTCATCTAAATGTTCAAATTTATTAGCATTTAATTCATATTATTATCTTATGATTTTTAAAAACTCTATTCTTCAGAGATTACATTCCCCTTTAAAGTTTTAAATACTGTTGATTTTTGCCTTTTCTTTTTCCTTGATCAGTCTTATTGCAGGTTTATTCAATTGATTTTTATAAGCCGCATCTTTCAGTATTATTAATACTTCCTAACATTTCTTGTGTTCTATTTCTTAATTTTAGCTCTTGACTTTATTCTTATCCTCCTTCTGCCTTCTTTGATTTATAATGTTGTGCCATGTCTTGCTTTCTGAATTGGGTGCTTAATTGTTTTTATCTTTTAAAATTTTTTTGCTGAGTGACTTTAAGGCCATAATTTCAACTCTAAGTAGCAATATAACTACAATCCCCCTGGTTTTCATGTGCACTAGTTTTATTGTTATTTGTTTCTGAATACTTAACGTTTCCATTTTGATTTCCTCTCACTTCCAAGAGGGATTTTTTTTTTAATTTTTATTTATTAATTAAAAAAAATTAACAACAAACAAAAATATTAACATATCATTCCATTCTACATATACAATCAGCAATTCTCAATATCATCACATAGTTGCATATTCATCATTTCTTAGAACATTTGCATCGATTTAGAGAAAGAAATAAAAAGACATCAGAAAAAGGAATAAAACAATAATAGAGAAAAAAAGATTATACCTACCATACCCCTTACCCCTAGCTTTCATTTATCACTAGCATTTCAAACTAAATTTATTTTAACATTTGTTCCCCCTATTATTTATTTTTATTCCATATGTTCTACTCGTCTGTTGATATGGTAGATAAAAGGAGCATCAGACACAAGGTTTTCACAATCACAGAGTCACATTGTGACAGCTATATCATTGTTCAATCATCATCAAGAAATATGCCTACTGGAACACAGCTCTACATTTTCAGGCAGTTCCCTCCAGCCTCTCCACTACATCTTGAACAACAAGGTGATATCTACTTAGTGAGTAAGAATAACCTCCAGGATAACCTCTCGACTCTGTTTGGAATCTCTCAGCCATTGACACTTTGTCTCATTTCACTCTTCCCCCTTTTGGTCAAGAAGGTTCTCTCAATCCCTTGATGTTAATTCTCAGCTCATTCTAGGGTTTTTCTCAATCCCTTGATGCTGAGTCTCAGCTCATTCCAGGATCTCTGTCCTACGTTGCCAGGAAGGTCCACACCACTGGGAGTCATGTCCCATGCAGAGAGGGGGAGGGTGGTGAGACTGCTCCCCACCCCAAGAGGGATTTTTAATTGGCATATCTGTTTATTCCTTAGTTTGTGAAAATGTCCTTAATTTGCTGATGCAGCAAACAAATTTCAACTCTGATTCCCACGCAAAAAGAACAGAAGATAATCTGCTTTGCAATGAACTTTATGTTCAGATGCATACAGACACTATTGTATATGAAAAAATCACTAACTGAACTACAGGTATTAAATACTGAAAAAAGTGAACAGCTTATTTTAATTTATTTTATTTAACAATCTAGGAAGTTTGCAGCCAACAGTAGTTCTAGCAGAATTTAAGGTGCAACTGGGAATTTGGGAGTCTCGGTGGAGCTGTCAGTGCACTGAACCTTGTAGGTCGATAAGTGCATACTTTTGACAGCACATGTGAAGGGTTCTCTCTGAAATTGACTGTATTGGTTTTATCCTCAGCAACTTGACCTGGGCCGCTCAACATGGCTTTTATGTTCCTGATGTAATGCTTGCTCTCTTTTTAGAGTAAATTTGTGACCACCAGAAGATAATAATTTGACATATATAAATAGCATCAGGGCCTTCGTGGCTACCATAGGTTTTCCCCACCCAGTTTGATTTTATGAAATTCTATTAAGATTCCACAGGAACTTTAGTACTTTCTTGTCAGCTCTGTAGCCACTGCAGCCAGGTCCCCGGACACCTGCTCTGTCACAGCCCTTCTAAGAGTGATTTTAGAGTACATTTTAAAATTTCTAATATTATGACTTTTAAAAATTATCCTGTTTTCTGGTTTAATTGTACCAAGATCAGAGAACATGGTTTGTGTGATATTGATTCTTTGAAATCACCTGAAACTTTCTTTGCAACCTAAGGTATGTTTACATTTTGTGAAATTTCATGTGTAATTTTAAAATTATGTTTCCTATTTTGGGATTTGGGAGATCTTTCTTATATACATATGTGTGCCAATGAAAGTTGAACTTAATATTTGAGATTATAATTTTTGTGATTACTGAAAACTGAAATTTATTTCTATCATCTTTAGTTTTTTTTCATGTTTTCATCCTTTTCTTTGTTTTTGCACCTTCCTTTCATGTATTGATAAAGTTTTCTACATTCCCCTTTTCCTTTCTCAGATGATTTGGAAGCCATGGTTGATATTTCTATTGTTTTGAGCTATCCATACATAAGTATGAATATTTTATAACAAAGTGTAGTTATTCAGTGTCTGTCTTCTAAATATGACAGAGAAGTAATCATATATTGAGAACGTACTGAACAATCCTCTCTTCCCTTCCCTGCTGCTCCACCATTTCGAAATTGTATGTAGAAAACCACTATGTGATTTTGAATTTTGTGGTAGCCAATTAAGAAAAAGTAAACAGAAATAGTGAAAATCATCTTGAGAATATATTTCACTGAACTCACTATATCTAAAATATTATCATTTCAATAAGTAATCGATATTAAATATCGAGATATTTTGCATTCTTTTTTTCACACTAAGTCCGTGAAATATTGTGTGTATTTATACTTCATCCTATCCCGACTTGGACTAGTTGCATTTCAAGTGCCTGAAAATCATGTGTACTTAGTGGCTGCCAAAATGGATAGCTCAGGTATATAGTTTTCATTTTTTACCTTATTTTAAATGAAAAAAAGAATTATCATTTTATAGCTAATAGTTGAATTTATCAAGACGTCTATCTACTTTTTTCTCAATATTGTTTCTTAAAGCCCATATTTTCCCTGGATTTGCTTTCCCTCTGGATTTGCTTTTCTTTTTGCATCATTTGTAGTTCTTTTAGTGAAGGTCTGTTATATATAAATTTTTAAACCTTTGTAGATCTGAAAATGTACTATTTCGGACCTCACTCTTAAATAATGGTTTAACTGGTTAAATCTTAAATTGATATTTTCTCTTAGGGCTTTAAACATATTACTCCATCATTTCATGCCTTTGAGCACAGACCCTGGCACCTGCCCCATCTTGCATGGAGCACTTTTAGTGCAGTTTTTTGGCGAGGAGCTGAATTCTGGAGTCATTTTCCTGGTACTGGATAGAAACTGAGCAGGCCTGTAGCTTCAGCCTCATTTGTTACTGTTCATTTCTTTTCAGTTTCTGATCTATGGTGATGTTTATTTTATTTTATTTTTGCATGGGCAGGCACTGGGAATACGAACCCTGGTCTCCCAGCATGGCAGGCGAGAATTCTGCCACTGAGCCACTGTCGCACCACCCAACTTGTCTTATTTTTGAAGTAGCAATAGCTTTCTTATACTCTATTTTATATTACATCTATCACTGCTGTGTGTGTGATGGACAAAGATTGTATCAAAGCATGAATTTATGGAGCCATCTCATCCAGAAATCAACAACTCTGTTAAAGTTTAATCCGAGATATTTGATTTATTTTTTTGTTACATCTGTAGGTTTTTTTCCCCCTTTATAATTTCCATCCTTTCATTCATGACATATAGGTGAGATAATGAATTTTGTATGTGTATTTGTTACCATACATCTTCCTTTCTAATTAGTTTTGCTTAATTTTTCAGTTTATTTCCTAGACAAAAGGCAAAATAATTTCTAAATAATTTATTTTATCTTCTATTCTGACATGATTTGTATAATTTCCTTTTCTTAAATTTTATTCCACAGGTTAGAATTTACATGTTCATTAACAGTGGTGGTAGCTAGTGTCCATGTCTTGTCCCTGACTTTATAGAAGATTTATCTGATGTCTCATCATTAAATATGATATTGGAACTTGATTTTACAGAAATATTCTTGATTCAGTTAAGGGATTATAGTTTTATTTCCAGTTTACTGTCTTTAAGAGAAATTAGAAATGACTGTTAAATTCTTTTAAATACTTTTCAGTTTCTCTCAAGATAGTCATATGTTTTGACTTATTATTGTGTCAATGTATATTGATTTAATAAGATTGACTCATGCTTCATTCCTGGAATAAACTTTACTTGGTCATGGGGTATTATTATTTTAATATACTGTTGGATTCCATTGTTAATATTTTGGCTAGAATTTCAGATGAAAATAATAAGTGAAATTAGCTTATAGTTTTCCTTTTTGTCCTTTCTTAGGTTTGAGTTTATGAGTTATGAAGACTTTGTAAAATTAACTGGGATGTTTTCCATCTTTTCATATGCTCTGAGAACATTTAAATAGCATGGGAGTTATCTGCTCTATGAAAGTTTGAAAGAATTCATCTGTGAAATTATCAGATCATTGTTTCTAAATTGTTATTTTTACATTATGTGTCTTCTGTTTCAGAATTTTTTTTTAACATTTGCAATTAGTTATTTGACAAAACTTGCAACAATTATTCATATTTAACCCTTTGTGTATCTGGTTTAATTGCTGTCTGTCATCATTTTATACCATGGTCCCTACAGTCTTGAGCTCTCATTTTGTTAAATGATAGTTTAAGACTCTTTTAGGGTGATTATATATGTTAGGATCCCTTTCTCATATGACCATATCTTTCCTTCACACATGAAAGCTGTTTTTCCTGGGAATAAATTCTTGGGCTACAACCTCGTCTCAAAACCATATTGACTTTGCTTCTAGAATTAGTATTGCAGCATAGAATTCTAAAAGAATCTAATGTTTATTCCTTTGAAAACAATCTGTTTTTTAAAAAATATTATTCCTGGATCTTTAGAGAATTTTGATCTGTATATGATAAATTAAATATTCAAAGATCTGCTTAGACTTGGGTCTCTGCTTATTGATTTTTGCCTAGATGTGGTTCATTCTTTCAATGTGCATTCCCACATCATTTGTTGGCTAAGGACATCATTTTCCCTATGTATTTTATAAGATGTGTGTGTATGTGCATGTGTGTATATATGTGTGTTATGAAAAACTGTTTCTTTGGTTCCAGTTCTCATTTTTCATTAGATCAAAGACTAATCCTTGGGTTTGATTATTCATCCATATTACAGACATTTGAGGGCTTACTCCACAGCAGTCTCTGGCTTAGGCACACATACATAACTTGCATTTTTTTACTCATAAATTTCTTCTTTTAAATTTTCTTCTCTGTATTCTGGTTTGATTTTCTACAGCATAATCCCATTTTTTTTTACTGGTTTTAGTACTTTTTAAGATTTCTGCAGATATACTTTTAGTCTCTTCCTAATTCTTTCTCTTTTCATCCATATTTCTTCTCATCTCAATTTGTTACCCTTTCATCTTTTCATGTTTTTTAAAAAGAATATTTGCTTCTGTTTTTGCATTTTCTTGAGGATACAAAAAAGTTTTATGAATTTGTTTCCTGAATGTTGCAATAGATAATTCTCAGAAGTATGTTCTGTCCCTGAAACTTTGGATTGTTTCCTTTCCTCCCAGGTCTACTGTTGATGTGCCCAAATCTCAGCGTGTGTTAGACATCTACTGTTTTCCCATCTCAGAACCACCCCCCTCTTCTGTTAGAACTCCTCCCTTCTTCTTGGAGCTGACTCTCCCCACTCTATTTCCAAGTTTCTGTCTGCAGGCCACTTTTAGGGCCCCTGAAAAAGGATGGGGCCATCCATTTTTTCATAGGGATTTTGATATTAGAAAGACAATGAAAGATCTGTTTCTCTCTGCTTAGCTGAAGTTGAGACGTAAAATTTGGGAATATTGATAGGCATGTATCCCATCATGTGGATTGGAAAAGTGGAGAAAGTTGATCCAGAGAGAGAAAAAAAAAGGCTAAAACAGATAAGCAGGAAGAAACAGAGATGAGAACCTGTTCTACAAGAAACACTAAAGAGACCTCTGCAGACTGAAAGGCAAAAACAGGAGAGAGAGGCTTGGAGTAGAGTGAAGAAATGAAGATTATCAGTAAGAGTAACTAAAAGGCTAAAAACAAACAAACAAACAAACAAAAAACATGATATATAAAAGCCAAGAACAAAATGGCTGAAGTAAGTACTGCCTTTACAATAATAACATTGACTGTTAATGGATTAAACTCCCCAATCAAAACAGATGGCAGAATGGATAAAAAGGTTTGAGCCAACTCTATGCTGCTTACAAGAGACTCCCCTTAGACCCCAAAACACAATTAGTTTGAAAGGGAAAGGGTGGAAAAAGATATTCCATGCAAATAGTAACAAGAAAAAAAAAAAGAGCTGGGGTGGCTATACTAATATAAGACAAAATAGTCTGCAATACAAAACTGTTTATAAGAGACAAAGAAGAACACCATATATTTAAAAAGGGGAAATCTAACAAGAAGAAATAGCAACCAGAAATATTTATGCCCCTAATCAGAGTACACTAAAATATATGAGGCAAACATTGGCAAAATTAAAGGGAGAAATATATGCCTTTAGAATAATAGTTGGAGACTTTAATATACCACTCTCATCTGTAGATAGAACATCTGGACAGAGAATCAATAAGGAAATAGACAACTTGAATAATAGGATATATGAACTAGACCTGACAGATATATAGAGAGCATTGCACCCTAAAATGGCAAGATATATATTCTTCTCAAGTATGCATGAATCATTCTCCAGGATAGACCACCTGTTGGGTCACAAAATAAGTCTAAATAAATTTTAAAAGATTAAAATTATACAAAGCACTTTCTCTGACCACAGAGTAATAAAGCTAGTAATCAAAAAAAGGTGGAGAACAGAAAAATTCACAAATTTATGGAAGTTAGGTAACACTCTTAAACAATCATAGGGTCAAAGAAGAAATAAAAGAAATCAGTAAATATCTTGAGATGCATGAAAACAAGAACACAACATATCAAAATTTATGGAATGTAGTGAAGGCAGTGCTGAGGGGGAAATTTATAGTCCTAAACACTTACATCAAAAAAGAACAGGGAGGGCCGTGGTGGCTCACTGGCAGAGTTCTCTTCTGCCATGCTGGAGACCCGGGTTCAATTCCCAGTGCCTGCCCATGTTCAAAAAAAAAAAAAAGAAGAGCAAAAATAAAATATCTTACTGCACAGCTGGAGGAACTAGAAAAAGAACAGCAAATTAACCCCAAAGCAAACAGAAGAAAGAAATAAAGATTTTGGATAAATAAATAAAAGTGAGAATAAAAAACAATAGAGAGAATGAACAAAGCCAAAAGTTGGTTCTTTGAGAAGATCAGTAAAATTGACAAACCCTTAGCTAGACTGACAAAGGAAAAAGAGAGAAGATGCAAATAAGTAAAATCAGAAATGAGAGCGGGACATCACTATGACCCCAAAAGAAACAAAGGGGAAAATAGCAGGACATTATGAACAAACGCATGCCAACAAATTGGAAACCTAAATGAAATGGACAAATTTCTAGAAACACATGAACAACCTATATTGACTCCTAAAAAAGAAAAAAATTCCCAACAAAGAAATGCCCAGGACCAAATGGCTTCACAGGTGAATTCTACAAATCATTCCAAGAAGAATTACTATGAATCCTTCTCACCTTCTTGCCCAAAATTGAAGAGTAGAGCACACTGCCTAATTCATTCTATGAGGCGAACATCACCCTCATACCAAAGGTATGGATACTCTAGGAAAATAAAATCATAGACCAATTTCCCTTGTGAATACAGCTTTAAAAATATTCTCAACAAAATTCTTGCAAATTGAATCCAACAGCACATTAAAAAAATTATACACCATTGTGCCAGTTTGAATCTGTGGTGGACCCCAGAAAAGCCATGTCTTTTAATCCTCATCCTCATTCAGTATTGCTTTTGATTGTTCCCATAGAGATGTGACCCACATAATTGTGGGTGGTAACTTCAGATTAGATGGCTTCCATGGAGTTGTGACTCCACCAATTCCAGGTGGCGTTTACTGGAATCTTTGAGAAGAGGAAGAATTTTAGAAGAGGAAGAGTCCCTCTTAGAGTCATGAGAATCACAGTACCTGCACAGCCAGAGACCTTTGGAGATGAAGGGAAATGCCCCCAGGGGAGCTTCATGAAACACGAAAGGAGAGAAAGCTAGCAGATGTTGCCATGTTCACCGTGTGTCTCTCCAGTTGAGAGAGAAATCCTGAACTTCATTGGCCTTTCTTGAGTGAAGGTAACCTCTTGTTGGTGCCTTAATTTGGACATTTTTGTTGACTTGCTTTAATTTGGACATTCACTCAGACTTAGAACTATAAACTTGGAGCTTAATAAATTCCCTTTTCTACAAGCCATTCCATTTCTGGTATATCACATTCTGATAGCTAGCAAACTAGAACAGCTATGATCAAGTGGGTTTTATCTCAGGAATGCAATGGTGGTTTAACACAAGAAAATCAATGGATGTAACATGCCACATTAACAGCATGAAGGGAAAAAAAACACACGATTATCTCAATTGACACAGAAAAGGCATTTGACAAAATCCAGCATACATACTTTATAAAAACACTTCACAAAATAGGAATAGAGGGAAACTTCCTCAACATGATAAAACATGATATGAAAAACCCACAACTAACATCATACTCAACGATGAAAGGTTGAAAAGTTTCCCTCTAACTTCTGGAACAAGATAAGGATGCCCACCGCTGCCACTGTTATTCAACATTGTGCTTTAAATTCTAGCCAGAGCAGTTAGGCAAGAAAAAGAAAGAAAAGGCATCCAAATTAGAAAGGAATAAGTGAAACTTTCAATATTTGCAGATGACTTGATTGTATATATAGAAAGTCCTGAAAAATCTACAGCAAAGCTACCAGAGCTAATAAGCAAAGTGTGACAAAGTGGTGGGATACAAGAATAACATGCAAAAATCACTAGGGTTTCTAAATAGAATAGGAATGAGCAATCTGAGGAGGAAATCAAGAAAAAATTTTCATTTACAATATCAACTGAAAGAATGAAATAACTTGGAATAAATTTAACCAATGATATAAAGGACTGTTACACGGAAAACTAAAAAACATTGCTAAAAGACATTTTAAAAGACCTAAATAAATGGAAATACATTCCATGTTCATAGATTGGAAGAACAAATATTGTTAAGAAGTCAATTCCAACCAAATTGATTTACAGATTCAATGCAATATCGATAAAAATTCCAGCCACCTATTTTCCAGAAATGGAAAAGCCAATTATCAGATTTACTTGGAAGGGAGAGGATATCTATATGCAAAAAAATAAAAGAGGACCCCTATCTCACATCATATATAAAAATTAACTCAAAATGAATCAAAGACCTAAATATAATGACCAGAACTATAAAATTCCTAGAAGAAAACATAAAGAAGAATCTTCAAGAAACTGTGGTAGGCAATGGTTTCTTAGACTTTACACCCAAAACACAAGCAATGAATGAAAAAATAGATAAATAGGATCTCCTGAAAATTAAAAAATTTTGTGCTTCAAAGTACTTTGTCAAGAAGGTGAAAAGGCAACCAATGCAATGAGAGAAAATATTTGGAAACCCCATATCTGATAATGTTTTTGTTTTTTTTGAATGGGCAGGCACTGGGATCCCAACCCGGGTTTCTGGCATGGCAGGTGAGAACTCTGCCTGCTGAGCCACCGTGGCCCACCCTGATAATGTTTTCATATCTTGAATATATAAAAAATCCTACAACTCAACAAGAAAAAGACAAACAACCCAATTAAAAAATGGGCAAATTGACTTGAAAAGACATTTCTCCAGAGAGGAAATACAAATGGCTAAAAAACACGTGAAAAGGAAGGGTGGTGTACCCGTGGAGTGTAAGAAGAGAAGCTTCTTACTCTCTCTGAGGCTCAGGCTCTTCTATGAAATGGAGTATCACCCATTGTTCTTCTTGATAATATTGCCCTAGTACATTTATTTGTACAGCATTTTGGTTTGAACAGCAACCTTGTAAAAGTAGCACTGTTTCCCTTTTTTATTGATAGGGAAACAGGCTCAGACAGGATAAAGGAGCTAAGTGACAGACTTTCTGAGAGCAAAATTCTAACTTGGGTTTGCTGGGTGCAAGCTGATGGATAAAATTAGCTTATGAGATACACTCCAAAAGTGAGCACTGTTAAGGTACAATTGATTAGAGCTGATTGGCTTTAGTTACATCAGTTCAGTTATCCTAAGCTTGATCCCACTGGAATGGCAGCCCCATCTGTGAAAGAAAGGCAAGTTAGCTGGGGAGCCTGGGATGACTACTGGAAGTGTTTAGACAAGAACACAGAAGATGCTTCTTTTTATTTTTTTAATTAATTAATTAATTAAACATAACAACATATAAACACAAACATTCTTACCATATGATCAGTCCTTTTTTGATACATAATCAATAGTTCACAATATCATCATATAGTTGTATATTCATCATCATGATCATTTCTTAGAACATTTGCATCAATTCAGAAAAAGAAATAAAAAGAAAACAGAAAAAAATTTCATACATACCATACCCCTCACCCCTCCCTTTCATTGATCACTAGCATTTTAATCTACTAAATTTATTTTAACATTTGTTCCCCCTATTATTTATTATTTTTAATCCATATGTTTTACTCGTCTGTTGATAAGGTAGACAAAAGGAGCATCAGACACACAGCCACATTGTGAAAGCTGTATCATTATATAATCATCTTTAAGAAACATGGCTATTGGAACATAGCTCTACATTTTCAGGCAGTTCCCTTCAGCCTTTCCATTATACCTTAACTAAAAAGGTGATATCTATATAATGCATAAGAATAACCTCCAGGATAACCTCTCGACTGTTTTTGCAATCTCTCAGCCACCAACACTTTATTTTGTCTAATTTTGCTCTTTCCCCTTTTGGTCAAGAAGATTTTCTCAATCCCTTGATGCTGAGTCCCAGCTCATTCTAGGATTTCTGTCCCACATCGCCAGTAAGGTCTGCACCCCTGAGAGTCATGTCCCACATAGAGAGGGGGAGGGCAATGAGTTTGCTTGTCATGTTGGCTGAGAGAGAGAGGCCACATCTGAGCAACAAAAGAGGTTCTCTGGGGGTGACTCTTAGGCCTCATTATACATAGGCTTAGCCTATCTTTGCGGGGTTAAGTTTCTTATGAACAAAACCCAAGATTGAGGGCTCAGCCTATTGCTTTGGTTGTCCCCACTGCTTGTGAGAATATCAAGAATTCTCCACTTGGGGAAGTTGAATTTTCCCCCTTTCTCACCATTCCCCCAAGGGGACTTTGCAAGTACTTTTTTATTCACTGTTCAAATCACTCTGGGATTTATCGGGGCATCACTCTGGACAAACCTACAAAATCTCATCCCCTACTCAAGTTC
>PVIY010050296.1:0-16272 GCA_004026745.1 Myrmecophaga tridactyla
GAAATAAAAATAGAAATTGTTGGATGGTGCAACGGTGGCTTAGTGGCAGAATTCCCACCTGCCATGCTGGAGACCTGGGCTTGATTCCCAGAGCCTGCCCAGGCAAAAATAAAAATAAAAATAAATAAATAGATAATGTGTTATGCATATTATGATCACAAGTATATAAAACAAACAGGAAACTGTGCCTAGCTAAGCTCATTAAGGAAACAGCTAAATGTGATCATTGGTGTTCACTAAATGTCAAGATTACAGCTAAGGGTTTTCATCTCCCACATGACAGAGTCCTTAGGCGAGTTCATGTACTTTTATAATTTGAAGTTATCTGTTTCAAATAGGTAATGGTAAATGTTAAATACATAAAGTGAAGGAAATTTCCATTATAGTGTCTCAGTCAATGAAGCCTCAGAAACATTACTGTGCAGTAGCAAAACTTATTATGACAAGTTAGTATTCATAATAATAGCAAAAGCCATTAGGACAAGTTAGTATTCATAATAATTTCATATTCATAAAAATGAAATAAAAAGTCTTATTTTTATGAAATGCACACATATAATTGAAAAGTCACATAGAACCATGAGGCTGATTTAAAAAAAGTTGCATCCTATTTTTCATAGCCCTAAGTCCTATTTCCCAGAAGCAGCCATTGTCAATTTTTATTTTTTTATCAGTTTCTTCAAAAACTGGCATCAATATTCCTACTTATTACTCGCACTATGCCATCTGCATTTATGGCCCGTGGTTGTCATTGCTTCATTGCTGAACCTCCCGCTGGGTGGAAGGAGGGGAAGCCTTGTGTAACCCCCTGCTCGCTGCCCTAAGCTCCTTTCCCTTCCCCACAGCCACCAAATTGAGCCCTGGAGCACAGACTATTAATCCAAGTATACGCTAATTTTGCTGCTATCATTGGAATCCGCCAATCAGCCAAGGTGGATGATGTGGTTATGTGTGGGTTTTATTCCACAATTGATACTTCTCTTGTTGAAGTGATTGCCCTGGGCTTCTTTCTGTTTAATTCCTATCACTGATTCTTCTATAACTTTCAGTGGATCTGCAAAACGCCTGTCAACGCGAGCCTCCTCTTTAACTCACTCACCTAGCAGAACTTCTTCCAACATGTCCCAGGTCTACCCACAGAGAACACTCACACTGGAACCTTCTCTCCTCTGTTCCCAGTTCTCCTGCCTTGGTGATATCATCTAGCTTAGCTTCCAAACATTCCATTCGGTCTTGTTCATTTGCTTTTTTAAATATTTTGGTTGTCATGTTTCTAAACCCAAGAAGAAATATGATATCATTTTATCCCTTTCTTGTAGTGCCCTGTTCTTGCTTTATGAGTACAGCATCTTTCATTCTCTGAGGATACTTTCTATAGTGTTTATGGTATATTTTGCTCCTTGTCTTGTATCTGTATTCTTGGGTATTTTGTTTGTTTGTCTCTGTCCTTAGGTTAGAAGCTTTCCACATATGTCTGGTGAGCCTTGTCTGCTATGGCTGTAGTCTCTGTGTACACGGACAAGCCACCTCATTGATGGGATCCACCACAAAAAGATTAAATGCTCTCCTACTGGCTGTGTGTTTCCACTACACAACACGGCAGGTGCTTTTGGCTTTTGAGTTTCTCAGGAACAGTCACAGGTGCTGCTGGAGCCTCACCAGCATCGCCTGCACACAAGGCTGTCAGTGCCCGAGACCCACAGATCATGGCAAAAACCACCAAGCCCATGAGAGTTAGACCCCCCTACTGAGCATGCACAAGACTCATAAAGATGTCAGCAGGCAACTAAACTATGCTCTCCTATGTTTCTAGTCAGATTTACAATTATTCAAATTACGTTTCTCATCTCCAAGAATGCTTCTGTGTTTAGTGCTTGGTGGTTTTCATCTTGGATTTCTGTTCTAGTTTGCTTGCTGCAGAATGCAATATACCAGAAACAGAATGGCTTTTAAAAAGGGGATTTAATAAGCTGCTAGTTTACAGTTCTAAGCCCGAAAAAATGTCCCAGTTAAAACAACTCTATAGAAATGTCCAATCTAAGGTATCCAGGGAAAGATACCTTGGTTCAAGAAGGCTGATGAAGTTCAGGGTTTCTTTCTCTCAAGTGAAAAGGTACATGGTGAACATGGTCAGGGTTTCTCTCTTGGCTGGAAGAGCACATGGCAAACACGGCATCATCTGCTAGCTTCCTCTCCAGCCCCCTGGGAGGCATTTTACTTTTTCATCTCCAAAACTTGCTGGCTGGTGAACTCTCTGCTTCATAGTACTGTGGCGTTCTCTGCTCTATCTGAATCTCTCTCATTCTCCAAAATGTTTCCTTTTTTGTAGGATTCCAGTAAACCAATGAAGACCCACCAAAATGGGTGGAGACAGGTCTCCCCTCATCCAGCTTAACAACCACTCTTGATTGAGTCACATCTCCAGGGAGATGATCTAATTACAGTTTCAAACATACAGTGCTGAATAGGGGTCAGAAGAAATGGCTGCCTTTACAAAATGGGATTAGGATTAAAACATGGTTTTTCTAGGGTACATACATCCTTTGGAACTGGCACAATTTCTTTCTCAGAAAATAGGAAGGTAGAAGAGAATGCCTTTGTACTTCTTAAGTGCATTGGATATGTTTGGAAAATGAGATTGGTGTGGGCTGAGAAGAGAGGAGATAGTCTAATGGTATATAATATCCACAGTGGGAATTGTGATTGGCCATTAAAGAAATTCCTCCATGGGCAGGCAATCCCCAGATCATTTCCCTTTATTTCGGAAATGCTTTCACAATAGGTCTGGATATTTAGGCATACATATTAACACCTTACTTTGAACCCATTGAGGGCTGAATTTAAACACTTCTCATCCCTTTGTATACATGTGTTCACTCAGTTCAATATCTTTAGAGAAGCGAGAGTAACATGTATATAACAAATGGTAAAATCCAAAAGGCTCAAATTCAGAACCACATTAAGCATGTGGGCTCTGTGTCACGTGTTTTGGGTTAAAATGTTGGCTTTGCTTCCCTCTATGTGGGACATGACTTTCAGGGATGGAAGCTTCCCTGGCAAATGAGACATGAAACCCAGGGATGATCCTGGCCCTGGCCTTGTCAGATTGAGAATGCCTGTTTGACCAAAAGAGGGAAAAGAAATGTAACCAAATAAGGTTTCATAGCTAAAAGATTTCAAATATAGTCAAGAGTTTTTTCTGGGGTTTACTCTTCTGTGAGCTTCAGCTAGACATTGCTACTTGCCATGGTATGCCAAGCTCCAACCAACACCCTGAAAACCCTAAAGAAAATCCAGGGCTCTATCTAAGACTCAATAAAAGGTTTACTTATTAAGTTTATTTTTCAGAAATTTAAAACTTCCGTATTGTTCCTATGGCAGATAAGCCCCCAAACCCAAGGGAACTAGTTTCTCCAAGAGCATCAACCAGTTGCCCCCCAACCCCCATAATGTCAACACCCCTTTTCAACATGAAGAAGTTAGAAGGGCCATTGCCCAAATATCCCGGAAGATTGAGAGAAAGATCAATTGAGAGGGAGGAGTTGTAACAGAGAAGTTAGGATTTCACAAATAAGTATGACTACTGAATCATTACATAGATATTTCTTTTTCATTTCTAGCATCTTAGAAGAAAATACTTGGAATTATTGAACTGTAACCCATACTGTCATGGTCAGTTTCATGTGTCAACTTGGCCAGGTGGTGGTACCTGTTTGTCTGGTTGGGCAAGTGCTGGCCTGTCTGTTGCAATGAGGACATTTCATAGAATTAAATCATGATCACATCAGCTATATCCACAGCTGATTCCATTTGTAATCAGCCAAGGGGAGTGTCTTCTGCAATGAGTGATGCTTAATTTAATCACTGGAAGCCTTTTAAGGAGGATTCAGAGGAGACAGGCTCTCTTCCTGCTTCGGCTGGCAAGCCTCTCCTGTGGAGTTTGTCCAGACCCTCCATTGGAATCATCAACTTCACAGCCTGCCCTGAGGATTCTGTGTTCCACAGTTACGTGAGACACTTTTATAAATTTTATATTTGCGAGTGTTTCCTGTTGATTCTGTTTCTCTAGAGAATCCTAACTAATATACATACTATACTTTGAAATTTGCTCTATAACTACTTGTTAAGCTGTGCTTTGAAATTTATCACTTTTCTGTATATGTAATATATTTCACAATAAAAATGTTTTTAAAAAATGTTGGCTTTGTCACCTGTCTTAGAAAAGTTTCTTGGGCTTTCTAGGTTTTCATTTCCTAATATGTGAAATGGGGACCCAGTTCATAGGGTTGTGATGAGGATGAAAAAGCTGATATAACTACATCGCTTAGCTTAGCACAAAGCATGGTGCTTAGCGGAATTGAAGTAAAGGTTCTCCTCCTCCTTCTAATTCTTCTTCATATTATTATTATTATTAATTTCCTCCTGCTGCCAATTGAAGTTTTGGAAACTACAAAAATATTCCACGTAGCACCAGCTAAAATGTTTTACTTATTATTAAATGGATTACCTCATGAATTCTACCATTGTTCTTTTCCTTGCCTCTCTTCTCCTCACCTCTCCTCTCCTCATCTCTCCTCATCTCCTCTGTTTTTCCTCTGGCACTTCCAGTCCATTCCCCTTAGGTGGAGCCGCACCATTCGTGGGTAAGCAATGATGTCTCCATGGGTTCAGCCTCAGTGTCAGGACCTTCTCCAAACTATGGCAAACGAATGACTCAGAATGCTCGGTTCTCAGCATTGGTCTTCTAAGGACAGAAAGCCAATGGGGGATGTGCGCCCGCTGTGGTCTCTCTCAATGGGGTCATCGGTGCCTCCACCAGCCTGTCTCCGCACCAGCTGATAGCTCTCCAGGCAGTGTGGTCAGATTTGCAGGATTGTTTGGAAAAGTTTATTTAAAAATTGTCCTCAAATTCTGGAGAATATATCCCAAAGACAGATATTCATTTTCCAGAGCAGTTTAAACTGTTAGGAAAGTCTCATGTGCAATTCATATCAAATATTGTGGTAAGGGAAGATAATCCCTGATTAAACCGCCGCTCTCTGAAGGAAAGCCACCCGCTGCTCAGATGCTCCCGGATCCCAGGCTTTGCCTTTCCATGTTCCATACTCCAGGATGAGAAGATCCTGAAGATTTACATTATTTCAACATCAGTTAATGATTCTGAGCAATGCTAAGAAGGCCAGGTGGTTATTGAATAAATTGAGAAATGTCACCTGGTTTTCTGAGGTTTACGTCCTAGAGAGTTTGGAGTGTTCCATCTTCTCCAAACGCAGAGTAGGGCAAGGGAAAGGTGCACACCTGCCAATCTCCTTAACGCAAACTAACAATGAGGTGTAAGGTGGACAGGGGGAACATCTGCAGAGCAGCGGTAGCCCAGCTCCCCCATGCAAAGTGAGACCATTTTCCTAAAGGAACTATTGCCAGAACCATCTCTTTCTTTGTAGGAATATGGACCTGTAAAGGCGGTAGGGGCGGATTAATACAGGGAAATTTCACTGTCATGGCCACTGTAGGAGCAAAAGTGGACAACTCGGCTCATTCCTCTACTGG
Organism: Myrmecophaga tridactyla; assembly: GCA_004026745.1. Classification (NCBI taxonomy): domain Eukaryota; kingdom Metazoa; phylum Chordata; class Mammalia; order Pilosa; family Myrmecophagidae; genus Myrmecophaga; species Myrmecophaga tridactyla. Next base: position 5,551 of record PVIY010050296.1, read on the forward strand.
ATGCGAGAACTTTGTATTACTGTTTAGTTGAGCAACTTATAACAACAGTTTCATTTGACAGCAAATGATAAAACCGTGTGCTTGCAGGCCTTATTCACCTGTCCATGCACACACACGCTCCCAGATCAGACATGCCTGTCCTCGTCTGCTGCATCCCCAACTCCCTCCAACCATTAACAAGTACACCAGTAAATGAGAACGCATAAGGGAGAGAAAATAATTGGCACGATGCTCCACGCAGAAACATCTTAAATTGCGTATTCTGCCTGAGTGTTTCAACTGGTCCATTGATGATGACTGTAAAAGAAAATATTACTTTTAATATTACTACATAATTGTTAATACAACTAACCGAGTTATGGGTTACTTTCACACGTTTGCATTTATTCTTCATCACTTTTATGTTGTTTTTTTTCACACATACAGCTGTTTGAGCAGAGGTCAGTGCCCATGCAAAGCCTCTCACCCAACAAAGAGTGAGTGAGCTTCCTAAGTTCCGTGGAGGGACAGAACGATTCCCGAAAAAAATGAACAAAGAATGCAGGTTAGGGAGAAAGGAGAGGATGGAATACAGAGTCCCGTCATCTAGCTGTTCCCGACGTGGGTTTATGAAAGGGGAAGTAGAGGCTTAAGTGCGCGGCTTGAGGCTGCTGCTTTCCACAGACGCCCAGGGGAAGCTGGACCCACCACTTACAGGGTTAGTGCCTGTGCCCAGCTGCCAAGGCCTAGCAGGGCGAAAAGCCGGTAAAAGGAAAAAAAAGAAGACGATGAAGAAAACAGAGCAGGGTGCATCCCGGGCGGGGTGATAAAACGGGAGGCTCCTGAAGGGCGAGCGCCACGGGGCACGCGCATGTGTGACACAGGCAGCGTCCGGCTTGAGTCCCTTGGGCTTCATGTGGAAACCAAGGACTCAATCTGTGAGGTGCCCGAGGAGAAGCGGTGTTGTTGTCTATACCTGTGTGTTAATTAATGCGCTCGCTCTTCCGACACTCACTAAGTAGCTACCTTCGTGCGGGGCGTATCCGACACCATCCTGTCGCATTTCCCCGTCACCTTCTGGAAGTCCACAGTTGGTCGATGATCACATCCTCTGCCCGCGGCAGAGTTTGAATCCACTGCATGTTTCTGGTTTTTTTTTTTCCAGATCCAATGCTCTTTCCAGTAGAAGACATTATCTTTCAATATGTTTGTGCATTTCAAATTTCAACTTCAGAGGTAGTAAAAGGAAAAAGGTACTTAAATTTGTACATCTTCCCAAGTCCTGCTTTGTGTTTTCCTTTGCTGCTTCTTGCCTGGAATCCACCAGGCAGGAAACGTGTGGTTTTGGCACTTTTTCGTTCATCTTACGCCAGGCCAGTAACTATGAACTCTTAAAACAATAGTGTTGTCTCCTGCTCAATTCTCATGAAATACACACTTGTCATAATAATAAAGGATCTGGGGAAACACGATTCTGTGAAATTAAAAGCACTTGATGCCTGAAATGCATTACAAAGTTAATCTGAAATGATCTTCCTAAGAATGACAAAGGTTTCCAGGGAAACTCAGAATTTCTAAATGGCCTTATATTTATCACTGAACCCACACGACATGGTACAAGCCCTAAATACAGAATAATCAGGTGCTTTGGCTTTACTAGAGCCAGTAATGAAAAACCTGCCAATACCTTCTTCCTCTATAGCTGATTTAGTAAAACTTTATGAAGATAGTAAATTCTATGTTTTAGTATACATGACAATTATGTTCTAGATGCTAAGAAGCAAGACACACAGAAATCAATACCCTCCAACCTGCTCTTGAATTTTGTCAACTTCCAATTTTTATCTTGCACACGAGGGGATCGGGGAGAACTGGAAGCCGGCCTCGATGACCGAGGGTGGCCAGGCCATCTGGGTGTGAGCAGGCGTCCCTCTGCGGGCAGACCTGGCTGCGCTGGGCAGTATGGGGAGGCAGGCAAAGAGCCTCCTGCACGCGAGAACATGATGCTTCAAACGGTCATGTTCATTTTGACCTCTGCAGCTGGACGGCAGGCCCATCTGTGGCTGTGCTGCTTCAGAATGCCAGGCTAGAATTTTGCCTCTCAGAGCATGTCTGCAGCCGACACAGCCTGGGATTCCCTGGCCGAGCCCCTGTCAGGTTATGTTAGGAGCGGTGAGAGCCCTGTCATGAGGAGGAAGAAGCAGCAGAGGCAGCCTCCCACCCCACCCCTCAGTGACCTTGTGGACAAGGAGGCTGAGAGCAGGGACAGAGGGGGACATGGCCTCCCTGGCCAGCTTGGGGCCGAACATGCCACGCACAGCCGGGGATCTTCACAGGGGAGCACTTGGTTTTTCTTCTATAATCCTACTGTTCCATTTAGAAATATAAAAATCCAGAGGCAAAAGGAAAATAACCCACAGATTGTCTAAAATGTTCCTCCTAGAGCAGTTCCCTGGCTCGTCCCCAGGTTAATTAGAACCATTATCAATTAGCAGCCGCCGTCCTTGTTCAGCACGCCCGCCAGCCAGCAGCGTTTATCTTGGAAACTCAGGAAAATAATTATGATATAATGCACATTTGGCTTCATATTCTAAGTCATTTGAGCAGAAGTGGACATGAAGGCAGAAAAGAATCTGGTTATTATGTGTTTAACTATTGGGTGACATTGCACTGGCAACACCCGAAAACAGAGGTTGCTGGGGACACAAGGCTAAATTATGTATTTTAGGGGAAAAAAAAAAAAAACCTAAAAGGGAAGTAAGCCTCGCGTTGCGTTGTGAGTGCAGCTAATGTGGGCGGTGGATTTGGGGCTCTGTGTGTTACGAGAGCCTCTCGCAGCCCAGGCGAGCAGGGGACGGTGGCAGGGTGGGCAGTCACACCAGCCTTGGGAGCGCAGCCACTCACACACCTTTTGGGATGGACGGGGTGCTGGAATCCCTGAAGCATCTTAACAAAAACGCTCATTCTTCTTTGACTCCTCTTAATAAACCCATACTTCTGTATTGCTTAGTAGTTCGTCTTTGAGAATTGTCGTACCTTTAAATCATAGAGTATTGGAATTTGGCACACAGGGATCATTTAGTTCTGTCCTTTTGGAGATGAGGAAACCAAAGTCCAGGAGCCCAGGGACCTGCCCCGCCTTCCCAGTTGCTGGTGAAGCCAGCTGCTCTCGGCCCTACCTCATTTCTCTAGAGACGTGTATTACGTGTTAATAGGACACAAGTATGCAAACAGAGTCTAGAGCAATTTTCATAGGAAATACCCATTTTGGAGGAGGCTGTACCGTTTAAAGAGGCAGATAGCAGGCGGCTAGCATATGGCACCGATGCTGATAAACCAGCATCTGCAATAAGTCAGACTGAGATTAACAGGAGGGTCGAAACTTGGCGTTAAAATCTGCTTCACACAGTGGATAGATGCAATATTAGACAAAGGTAAGGTAATGTCCACAGTGTCATCTTTAGGTCTGGTAATGGTAAAATTTGGTCATATTTTTTAAGTGTGATAAAAACAGAAAAAGTGATGTGACTTGCTGTACTAAAAATTATAATGATTGCGATGTGCAGGCACTGAGCTAACCAGTTTGCATTTATTTTCCCACGTAATTATAACAACACCCACTGAGTCGAGGTCTAACCGTGTGAAAGCCACAATCACCCCGCCGGCCTCGGGGCTGGAAGCCGCAGAGAGCTCGCCTCTTCCATGCCCTCCACAGATGTGTTTGTGTCCCGGGGAGCTGTCGTCTAAAACATTTTTAAAATGCGTTTTTTCCAGCTTCTCAGATGCAGAGACTGGAGAACGCCCGCCACCAGCCCTTCCTCTACCTGCACAGCAAGAGCCCCCGAAATGCAGCGATGTGCCCCATTTCCACTCAGAACAGGAGCGCACGGTGGCGCACCCACCACGGGTCTGCCCGCGTGACCGCCAGGCCCTGGTCGCCCATCGCTTCCATCCGCCACCACGGGGCCCCTGGTCAGCGCCTCTGTCATTTAGCCGCCGCCACCAGCTGCACAGGCCAGTGATTCCATTCAGCGCGTCTCAGAGAGAAACACAGAGCTCGGCTCTCACCCGGGAAAGTCAGCTAAGAAGACAAGACCAGCACTCATGAAACAATCGGAAAATGCATTTCAAAACCATTTATGAACCATTTATATGGTGGCTGCAACTGGACCATAGAACCCGCCAGGCAGGACCAGCTCATGGGAAGCCCACTGCACTGGGAAGTCCACGTCTGAGAAAGTGGGCAGGGAATGGTCAAAAGCAAGGATACGAAACAGAAGAGCTCACTTTGCTGAGCAGGTTTTGGGATTGCAAGCTAATGTACTTTTGGCAGAAACCCTTTTGGGAAAAGGGCCACGGGTCCCTGTGTCTTGGGCTGTGTCTTTCGACATGCAGGGAGTGAGTGATGGCTGTGACTCGCTTGTGAACCTCGGAAGTCCCAAGTTTTATGTCTTCATTTCACCTCAACAATCCTTTCCTTAGCTGCCAAGTGCCTGGACCTGCAGTGGGAAGAAAGGGCTGCACAGGCCACGAAGGCACAACGGGGTGCTGGGGTCGAGGTGCCCCTGACACACTGTGCGTCCAGGCAACACGCCATGGCTGGGGGAGCCCACGGAAGCCTTCTCTCGGTCCTTGCAGTTTCCCATAATGTCTTTTTGGTGAAGTCCAAGGGGTCCCCTACATCCTTTTCAGTGCCCACTGCTCCAAACCAGGTCTTAGGAAATAGTTGGCGCTCAGTCATCACAGCTACCTCCTTTGATTACAATCATGTTGGCTGCAAAGAAAGTCTAGAGGCATTTGGGGTTCCAGAGCGTTCTTACTCGTGCATGGCCTGTCCTTAGCAAAGACCGAATCTGTCCTGATAGTTCACAACCAAAGAATCAAGAAAACACAGAAAAGCCTCATTTGCAGACTTCCCATCATTTCTAAGATACAGATCATGTGCACAGGGTGCTAAGTCGGATGCTGGTGAGGACCCATTAAGCAGATGTTGCCTGGTTACCAAAACCATCACTGAGAAGGCTCATTTGAATGGTGAAAGAGAAGCTTAATTCACTTGCAAATGAGTTTAAATTCCACTCTATCTAATATGCTTAGAATATAACAAGATCGCTGAGTCAAAGTGAGCTGTTTGCTCGGAAAGAGGAATTAGATGCTCTTTCATCCAGCGTTTAGCTCTTTGCCTGTTCACTGCAGATAGCTGGCGTGCTCCTGAGTCATTCTCGTGGGCACTGGGCGTGAACTCATCGGGGCGCCCACTTACTTCTCAGGGTTCCCCACCCTCAGTGCGACTGACATTTGGGACTGGATAATTCTCGCTGTGGGGCCGTCCTGAGCGTTGCGGGGTGTTAGCTGCATCCCCAGCTTCTGCCAACTTGGCGCCAGTTATAGTCTCCCAAATTACGACACAATGTCTCCCGACCTCACCAACCGCCCCAGAGGGACAACTGTCCCAGGATGGGGGCCGCTGGCCTGGATGATCCCGCTTGTTTCTATTGCACCCCCAAGGGGTTTTCCTGTTTTCATCCGCCCCACCAAAGCCTGTCTGTCCCCTAAGATTGGACAGGGATATTTTTAATACTTCTCATATTAAGTTGCAGAGATTCTTTTTTGTTCTTCTGTTTATCCCAAAACCTATATTATGCACATTATTTGTTTGATCTCACAGGTTTTAAAGTTCTACTAGACAGAGTCAATAAATGGGTAATACGATACCAAAAAGGAGATTGCACACATTACAGTTCTTAAGAAGTCAAGTTCTGTTTTTCAGTAGTCAATGGTGTCACCTTGAAAGTTAATATGATTAATAAAACCATCCTAAAATTACTTCTTAAAATTTAAGATGATCATGACATGCTGAGTTTAGTGATAATAAGAGCTGATATTGGTACAAAGATGTTTAGATGTCATACGATATGCTAAGAACTTTTTATAAAATATCTATTAGTTTAATTCTCATTTCTTTTTACAGATGAGAAACTCAAGCTTGTGATGCATAAGTAATTTATATAATGTCTCGATGCCAGGTGTTCTAGTTTGCTAGCTGCTGGAATGCAACACACCAGAAACGGATTGGCTTTTAATAAAAGGGGATTTATTTTGTTAGTTCTTCAGAGGAAAGGCAGCTAACTTTCCACTCAGGTTCTTTCTTACGTGGGAAGGCACAGGATGGTCTCTGCTGGCCTTCTCTCCAGGCCCCTGGGTTCTAACAACTTTCCCCGGGGTGATTTCTTTCTGCATCTCCAAAGGCCTGGGCTGAGCTGCAAGTGCTGAGATGAGGTATGCTGAGCTGCTTGGGCTGTGCTACATTGAGCTCTCTCATTTAGGCACCAGCCTGTTAAGTCAAACGTCATTCATTGCAGCAGGCATGCCTCCTAGCCAACTGCAGATGTAAAGCAGCAACAGATGAGGTTCACGTACCATTGGCTCATGTCCACAGCAACAAAACTAGGTGTGCTCACCTGGCCAAGTTGACAACTGAATCTAAATACCACACCAGGTTAGTGTGGGGGCAGGACGGTACCCCAGAAATATGGTCTCAAAGTTGAGCTCCAAGCTCAGCCTGCTGTAGGGGGTCCAGGTGACTAAAACCAAAGGAAATAAAAGCAGGGATTTGTGCAGATATTTTCACACTGATGTTCATAGAGGTATTACTCATAATTGCCAAAAGATGGAAGCAACCAAATATTTACCAACTGAAGAACGGATAAACAACATGTGGCATGTCCATACAATGGAGTATTAGTCTGCTATAAAAAGAATGGAGTTCTGAGAGCTGCAATGACAGGAATGAACCTAGAAGGCATCACATTGAGTGAAATAAGCCAGACACCAAAGGACAAATAGTGTTTGATCTCAGTGATGTGAAATAATTAGAATAAACAAACTCAATAGAGTCAGAAACTGGAATATAGACTGCCAGGGGATGTGGAGGGCAATACATGAATGTGGCCAAAAGGGGGGGGGGGTGTTAAGTTGTATATATGGTAACAGAATAAAGTTTTAAGAAATCACTGTAACTATACTACACTGTGAGTCCTAAGTTAAACTATGGACTATAGTTAATAGTGAAATTATAGAACTGCTCTCATTAATTGTTCCACACCAACGCAAGTGTTAACAATATGGTAGCATATGAGAATTCTGTATTTTATGCATGATTGTTTTGTGGATCCACAATTTCCCTAATAAAGGAAGGAAACATAGGAAAACATTCTAAGGGTTTGGGTTCAAGTCAGCTGAGGGAATACACACACCACCTCCTCCTCCTTCCCAAATCCTCATTCAAATGGAATATTTAAAATAATATTAATGATCCTATGACATAGTCACAGCAATAGCAAGACTGGAGAATTGAGAAGTATCTGATTGTTAAAACATAAGAATATGAAAGTTCTAGAAGTTACAGAGCAGAAGAGAGCAGGTATAAAACAAAAGCCAACAAAGCAGAGGAACCTACAACTGCAGAAAGGCAAAGGAGAAGAATTCCAAATATGTGAATTTCCTCAGCAGGACCCCAGACAGTTTCCAAGATCACAAAGCACCACAGCGGGGGAGAAAGGGCCAGTGCTCAAGGAGCAGGTAGCTAGGGGGTAGGGAAGATGCTCAGGGCTTAAGGGACCTCCATCGGCCCTGAGAACAACCTTCCAGAAATGTCCCCATACAAAGGGGGGACAACTACAGGGACATTCCTGGGGTGCAACGGGGATGAAAACGACCTCCAGACCATACTTAAATCGCACCAAAGTTGAGAAAAAGAACAATGGAATCATAAGGCAGTAGGCGCTGACAAACTCAGGACGCACTTTATCTGCCCTTCTAAAACAACAAAAATGATTCATATTCACCTGATGCATTCTTTATCTTTCCTGAATGACTCCAAACAGTCCCTGACGAGGCAATATGGATTCTCATCTGGGCTGAGAAATGCACCCTAGAGGCCATTCTGATCAATCCAGACTCTCAAATATAAATACAAATAAGTAATCAAAATCAATAAGTCTTCAAGGAAAATTAATAGGATAAAAGAGAGGTGTGTGTGTGTGTGTGTGTGTGTGCAACCCCTACGTGCACCTGAAAAAATAAATTCTGAAAAACAGCATTAATGAAGAATACAAATGAAACTTTAAAAGTAGCCTAATTGCTATTCTCATATACAAGAGATCTTCACAACCATCAAAAAACAAACAAAATGTTTTCATGGAAAGGAAGCCACCGGCATATTTCAAATAGCAGATTGGGTGCAGCTGAGATCTGAGATAACATGCTAAAAATTAAGATTCTGGGAGACGTTCTCCACGAAATAAAAAGGGCAAAACCATGAAAAGTATAAGAAAAAAGATTAGGACGTGACAGGTAAATTCAAAACTTAAAATATCCAGTAGAGTTTTAGGGAAACAACAGCAGAGAAATCATTTTATCATAAAGAGAAAAAGCAATTTGCCCAGAATAGAAGAAAAACACAACTTTTCAGTCTATTAGTTGGCAAACAGGATTAGTGGGGATATAAAAAATAAGAAAAGAAAGGATAAGAAAACATATTCTGATGAAATAATAGCTAAGTATTTCTAAATACTTATCAAGTGAAAAAAATCAAATTTTCTATAGAGGAAGAAGAATTGAAAGGTCATCAGCTTCTTCCCCAGTTAATATGTGTGTCTGTCTGTGTCTGTGTGTATTTATACAGATATGGGTATGTCTGTGTCTCAACCTAACAGTCAGCCTTCACCTGCCACGTACGTCCATATCACAGCCTCATCCTCACCTCTACGATCTCTACCTGCCTGTACCATCCCGATCACCATCTCTGCCTCTCTTTCTCTGTCTCTATCTCTATTCTTATCAAATTTATCTGTTCTGAGTGGAAATAATTTTAAAGGGAACTCTCTAAATATTTGAGCAAGTATTTTAAATACTAGTTTTTAAACTTGCATGTTTAAAGCCCTTTAACATGCCAGAATACATAGGTTTGCCACCCCTCAGACCCTTCATATTATTTGATATTTTCCTCTAGGAGTGGGAAAATGGATCCAATAACTAAGATGGCACTCTATGCAGGAAAAAAGCAAAGAACCCTACGGAACTAGAGTAAATTGTGATTAAATATAGAACAAACGAAATATAGTTGTTCATTAAAATTCCACAATTTCAAAATAAAAGATGTCCCTGGAATGAGGATGATGAATGTGTTAATGACCTAATTTTCAGGGGTAGGTTGGAGATAGAGTTCATAAATAGATGTTAATTGAAAAAGATAAGTTAAAATACACACTTCAAAAATTTGAGGTTATGTGCTAACAGAATAGAAATGGGATGGGTATTTTTCAAATCATAGGGGAAAACTAGAAACAAAATATACTCAAAAGACAGAAAATAACTTTGAAAAGGCAAAGAAATGCTGAGAAGGCATTGGAAGTAGTAAAGATGAAATACATTTACAAAAATAGTTTTGAATACATCCAAAACAGAAATAATGTGAGATAAACTCAGTTCCTCTATTTTCCAATTGAGTTAACAATATATGTAAGAGACTTATAAGAAGGATATTGAAGATAGAATGACAGTAGAAGGTTGAAAATGAAGAGATAATAATAGTACCTTGCAAATATTCATTAACGCAAAAATGTATGAAGATATTACTATTGGACCAAAGATCCTGTGGTTTGCCCATAATAAATTGAGGTAAATAGCTTCTTTTTTCCATATTGGTAGTACATACGTTCCACCAAGAAGACACAGAACTCATGAAATATGAGGGTTCTGAAACCTAGTCTCCAAATACATTGAGCAAATTCTGATAGATATATGTCTTCAAGTAGATAAATCCAGAGTATCGACGACTGCAATACACTTCTTCAGAAATCAATAGTTCAGATAGGCAAAATATTTTTTTTTGATATTTGGAGCCCTTCAATAGCTAAGCAATGTGATATGATGGTTCAGTGTAGACATCTGCATTTAACAAGAGCAACAAAATGTATTATTTTAAAATATCCATGGAATTTTTCACCACTTTACCACAAACTAAACCAAAATAGTAGCTGAATGAATTTCCAAAATTAGAAGCCCTAATCAACAAATACCCAGATTATTGATCAACAGAATTCAAAATTAATATTTTATTCTCTTGGAAATACAAAAACACACCTGTAAATAATTTAAAAGTCTGTGGCAAGTAGCAACAGTAGTATTTAGGAGAAATTTTCTACCCTAAATGCAATTCTTACAAGTAAGGGCAAAAATAAGGGAAGTGAGCATTCAAGTCTAAAAGATATTTGAGGGTGGGCCATGGTGGCTCAGCAGGCAAGTATGCTTGCCTGCCATGCCAGAGGACCCAGGTTCGATTCCTGGTGCCTGCCCATGTAAAAAAAATATATATATATATTTGACAGCTAAGAAGATACTGTGTATATTGTTAAAGGAAGAAATTAATAAGTACAAACTTAATTGGTGAAGTGTTAGAAAGGAAAGTTGGAGTACCCTAAAGAACATGTGCCTTTTTGCCCTCCCTGTTGTAAGCATCTTCCTTGTCCCTGCAATTGATGGGCACCCAGTGTGGACACGTGGTCTTGTCCCCGTGGTTCATGGGTGCCAGTGTGGACATGTGTCCTTGTCCCTGTGTTCATGGGTGCCTGTGTGGACATGTGCCTTGTCCCCATGGTTCATGAGTGCCAGTGTGGACATGTGGCCTTGTCCCTGTGTTCATGAGTGCCAGTGTGGACATGTGGCCTTGTCCCTGTGTTC
>PVIY010050297.1:0-16274 GCA_004026745.1 Myrmecophaga tridactyla
TTTAGAATCTTAAATATACCATACCACTACCTTCTCACCTCCATAGTTTCTGCTGAGAAATCCACACATAGTCTTATTGGGCTTCCCTTGTATGTGATGGATTGCTTTTCTCTTGCTGCTTTCAAACTTGTCTCTTCTTCTTTGACATCTGACATTCTGTTTAGTAAGTGTCTTGGAGTCTATGTGGATCTATTCTGTTTGGGCCATGCTGCACTTCTTGGATCTTTAATTTTATGTCTTTCACAAGAGATGGGAAATTTTCATCAATGCTTTCCCCCATTAGTCTTTCTCCTCCTTTTCCCTTCTCTTCTCCTTCTGTGACACCCACAACATGTATATTCATGGGCTTCATGTTGTCATTCAATTCCCTGGGCACCTACTCATATTTTTCCATTCTTTTCCCTATATTTTCTTTTGTGTGTCAAATTTCAAATGTCCAGTCCTCCAGTTCACTAATCCTATCTTCTGCCTCTTCAAATCTAATGTCGGTTTCCCTTGTTTTTCTCTTCTCTTCTACTGTGCCTTTCATTCCCATAAGTTCTGTGATTTGTTTTTTCAAACTTTTGATTTCCTCATTTTGTTCACCCAATGTCACCTTTATATCCTCCCTCAACTTGTTGATTTGATTTTTGATGAGATTTTCCATGTCTGTTTGAACATCCTTGATTAGTCATTTCAACACCTGTATCTAATTTGAATTGTTGGTTTGTTCCTTTGTCTGGCCATATCTTCGATTTCCTAGTATGACTCATCATTTTTTGCTGGCATCTAAGCATTTGATTTCCTTAATTAGGTTATTCTGGAGGTTGTTTTCACTCTTTTACCTAAATTTTCTTGCTGGATAGCTTTGTTCTCTATCTGTTCTTTGACATTCAGTTCAACTTATTGTAGACCTCTAGCATAGGTTCTGTTTACCTGGTCAGTATTTTTCAGTTCCTGTTTCTTCCCCAGTCTATATGGGGCTTTTTTTTTTTCTTTGAGGAGGGTCTCCTCAGATATTATAGTCCCCAGTCAGATTTTCCCTGAGAGGACTGGCCCATGTCTCAGGAGGAAAGGATCACCAACATCAGTATTTCCTGACAGTGAGACACAGCTGGTTGTCAGACTTTCCTATGAAACCTTTAGACTCTGTGTTTTTCCTATCCTGCCTAGCATGTGGCGCTTGTCTGCCTGTGGCTTCCCATCAGTGTAAAGTGATGTGGTACCTTTAATTTCAGCAGACTCCCTTCCGGGGGCATGGTTGAGACAGAGGTGAGGTTGTAGGTTGGCATTCATTACTTCAGTTTTCCAGTCCCTGGGGCCTGAATTCCTTGAAGGAGGGATTCCACTTGAGCTGGGCCCCAGCTTCCTCTTGGGCAAGGCACAGCCTTTAGGGAATTAACCTCTATCACTTGACCATCTACTTTGTCTCTCAGACAATCTTAATTCTGCCCTTGCCTAGGACAGTGTTGGACCCTGAGAGGGCTTCCGGTTTTATCTAATGAGCTGTTAAGTAGTAGAAACCAAGAAAAAAAAATTCTTTTCAGAACAGGACCCCCACTCCTTGGGTTTGTCAATCAAGAGCTTAAGTTGGTATGTGGCTCTATGTATCTCTAGGCTCTATGTGCCCTCTGTTTCGAGTCCAGCCCCATTCAAGTATTTTGAGCCGTCCTGACTCAAAAAGCCTCAGGTTTGTTTTTTTTTCATTCTGTCAGCCCCACTCCCTCTCTGCCAGGGCAAAAACTCATAGTACATTTAGCACTTATTCCAGGTTTATCTGTGCTGGGGGCCTATTTTCAGTAATCAGAATTTGTTAATTAATTCTGCAATTAGAACTTGGTTCAGCTAAGCCCTTGCTGCTGTTTTCCTTCCTCTCAGGGAACCAGCCTGCCATGCGCATGGAGGAGGGGCACTGTCCTTCGGGGCTTGGAGGATTACAGTTCTGGGTGGGGTCTCACCAGTCCAGCTTGTTCAGACTGGTGTGCACTGCATGTCTGCTCACTGATGTAGACCCAGCAATTGTTCTGTACTGTTCCTGGCTATTCACTAGCTGCTCTGGAGGACAAACTAAATTCTACACTTCACTATGCTGTCATCTTGCATTGTCTCTCCAGAACTGGATTTCAATAGCCAAAAGAATGAAAGAAAACTGCTACCATATACCCTATACAAAAATTAATTCCAAATGGATCAAAGACTTAAATATAAGAGCCAGTACTATAAAACTAATAGAAGAAAATGTAGGGAAACATCTTTAGATCTAATAATAGGAGGTAGCTTCTTAAACTTTACACCTAAACCATAAGCAGTGAAAAAAAAAATAGGCAAATGGGAACTCCTTAAGATCAAGAGTCCCTCAAAGGACTTTGTTAAAAAGGTAAAGCAGCCAAGTCAATGGGAGAAAATATTTGGAAACCACATATCAGATATCTTGGGTACACAAAGAAATTATACAATTCAACAACAAAAGAACAAACAACCCAGTTATAAAATGGGCAAAGGATATGGATAGATACTTTTCTAAAGAGCAAATATAGATGGCTAAAAACCACGTGAAGAGGATGTCAGTGGTGGCGGTGGGCAGCCAGCAGGGGAAGATGGCAGAGCTCAGTAAGAAGTACTGCGTGTACTGCCTGACCGAACTTTTTAAAAAACAAGATACTTGAAGTAGATTGGTATATTCTGTTAAAGACTTATAGTGATCTACTCTGCTTACACTGTTGCATCACGAAGGACTCGCCCAGGGACCATGACCTGCTGGAAGAAGATGGAAGACCATTTGAAAGACTATCATTCTCTTGAAATTAAGGAACACCTGAATGCTTCTTTCACCTTGAAATGATAATTTGGCAAGCACTCTTCTCCCACTATGCTAGGCTGTCACACCTCCAAACCTTAACTATTTTTCAATGCCCAGTGCCTCTCCCATTCTTTATCCTAAGCCCTTTCCTAAGACCGATGATGGTTTCAGCCTTTACCTAATTTGGTTCTCTCCCATCACAGAAGGTACTAGGTAACCATATTCAAATCTTGGCTCTGCTGCTAATTAACTATATGACCATGGAAGTCTCTTGCCTTCCTGGGTCTATTAAAAAGCTGTCCTTAAATGTTCCTTATGACTCGACCACTATAATATTCTGCTCGGTGGCAAAGAACATAGATTATCCCCTAAGCCTTGGTTTTGTTATTTGCTGTGACAAATTTTATACAATTTCCTTATCTATACAAAGGAATAATTCCTATCTCCTAGAGATATAAAGATTAAATATGTACGAGATACAGAAAATGTTACACACAATACTTGTACATAGCACGTGCTCAAAAATGGAAGCTATTATCTGTCTGATAGTAATACTGTGTTATGATTTACATGTTCTAAGTAAATTTCATGCTCCTTCTAAATTCTTAACCTTATTTAAGTCTCACACAGAAAACTATAACATAAAATTCAGGGTTTTTCTGTTTTTTAAATAGGTTTGCAAGTTAAGAGGGCCAAGTCTGAATATCACATTTGTTGAGGAATAATGGTAGGCATAGTTAGTTGTCTTTCTGTAAGATATAGAGGGACAGATTAACTAAACTTGGACTTAAATTAACTCACAGGTCAGCTTTTTATATTGATCATGTCACCCAATCTCCACTTCTAGTCTATTTCCCAAACCATCAGCTTTTATATCAACCAACAACTTGATTCCAGACTTCCCAGGGATCAAGAAAAAAGTCTTTCCTACGACAAGTTTTCCAGAGATTGTGAAAATGGCGTTTATGTTCTAAGTCTCTAGACTACACAGCCCAAAGCTTTGAACTACTTTCCATGAAATCTACTAAAACCCTTAAGAGCTTCCTCTTACCTGGCTTTGTCCGAGTTGAGAGTCCTCAGCAAACAAAGTCTCCAGTTGGGACCCACTGGGTGACAAGGATGTTGAATCTACTGAGGTGCTTGTAACCAATTCCCCTAAAGCATCAACTTGTCTTCTCAAGCTGTGTAAAGTACGTTCTGTCTGCTGCTTTCCTTTAATTAATACTTCTGCTTGCTTGGACATATAGTGTCGAAGTTGAGCCTGAAAAATGTTAAGATAAAATGTAGGGTTTTATACCAAAGAAATACACCAGAACTGTTACTTGGCCTTCCTCATGTTTAACAATTGCTAGGCAAATCTGAGATAGGCTGAGAAAAGGCTGAGTCAAGAAAACAAAGTGTTAAAAGCTTATGTATTGAGAATACATCTGAATATCCATCTAGCATCTCCCACAATTTTTTTTGTTTGTTTGTTTTGTTTTTTTAGGACAGGAATGGCTTCTGAAAATGCTTTTGAAATGTGACAACTGAGAAATAGAATTTTTAACTTTATGTAATTGTGATTAAGTAGCTACATATGGCTGGAGGCTACCACTGGGTGGCACAGGACTCCCTCAGTACTGCAGCACTGCTCCCTCAGTCATTCTCCAAAGATTCACCTTACCCTCTTCTACATTTACTCTCATATTTCAACCCCCATCTA
This sequence comes from Myrmecophaga tridactyla, assembly GCA_004026745.1. Classification (NCBI taxonomy): domain Eukaryota; kingdom Metazoa; phylum Chordata; class Mammalia; order Pilosa; family Myrmecophagidae; genus Myrmecophaga; species Myrmecophaga tridactyla. Next base: position 4,482 of record PVIY010050297.1, read on the forward strand.
TATATACTCTTAACTCCCAAATCTGTAGGTCAACGCTGACCCCTAAATCCTAGACTCTTATTTTCAGCTGCCTACAGATATCCTTCCCTGGATGACCCACAGGGCCCTCTAACTTAAAATGTTTTGAGCCAAACAACTCTTTATCTGATGCCCAAGCCTACATTTCCAGTATTCCTAATCCTTCCCCCAACCACTGGCCTGTGAATCGTATCATCATTGCCCATTTCTTGTCCCAAATACTTAGGTTCTGTCACTTTTAGTTAAGGCAAAGCAGCATTATGTAGTTAAAAGAACACTGGGCTTAACACCAGAAGATATGGTTATGAATACTGACCCTGCCGTTTCCTTACTTCTCTGAACTTAATCATATAAAACTGCTTTGAGTGCTGTGATGGAGTGAATGTGATTGCAATATGTGAATATATTTCCCTCATTTTCCCCCATGTACCCAGCATGTCATACTAATATTTTTGTTTTTTTTTTTAAATGGTAACCTTGAGTCAATCTTCACTGTGATGCAGTTTCTCTCGGAATGCTTCTCCATGCCAGTGTTCATCCTTTTTCATAGGGAAAAGGGAGACATCAATGAGTTACCGAATAGGATTTTAGTAGCCAACCTTTCTTTCCTTCCTCCTCCTTCACCATCTCTAAATCTTTTGTTTAGCTTATCTGGGGGAGGGTGGGAATCAATCTTTCAAAACCCCAAATTGTCTTTTTATGAAGTCCAGGGAAGAGCAGGATCAACCCTTACCATTATATGAACTTGGGAAAAGTTATTTTTTCTTCACAAGCTGGTGGTCTATCATTCATGGTGAATGGAAAATTCTCTTTCAAGCTGTCCAACTCTCCCAAGTTTTCATTTCTTTCAAGAATAGCTTCCAGACCTGCTGGTAGTTCTGGAATAAACTGGTTGAGATTCTTAAGGGTGGTTCTGATTTCATCTTTCACCTCAGACTTAAGTGTCCTCATTGCTTCACCAATTTCCATTTCTTTTCTCCAAATCTTTTTGGTTTGCCATCTAAAAAGTGAGAGTTAAACAGTAAATCCTATTGTGTAAAATTTGGAACTTGGAATTGAGCTCATTTATTTAAAGATGTACAAATGCTAACTACTGTGTTTATTAGAACTGTAAGAACTTGGAAATTTTCAAATACTCAAGTATGTATAACCTACCAGGTAATGATTTTGTCATTTTGATTGGAGCAACTTGAGAAAAGCATGTGCATAATGTTTCTTGAAGGTGTATTCTATAGAAGTCAGTCTCTGGAGTTAGAGCTGGATTCCAGTCTCAATTCCAGTAAACATTACCAGTTTGACTTAGGACAAGTTAGGCTAACTTTTAAACTTCCATGACCTCATCTATATATAGAAATATCTCTCTTTCAGAAATGTGAGAACCAAATGAGAATTTATATGAAACACCTAGTGGTACACAATAAATGGCAACTATGATGATTTTAAACCTCCAATGAGAAATGGAACATTTACCGAAACAAGTGATCTAGACTCTTTATAAACAAATGTTAATGCTGGAAGGGGCCTTAGAAACAGTCTGGTCAAATACTTTCATTTATAAGTGAAGAATCTTGGGCAGTCTAGAGGTTTTCTGAAGTGTTATAGATTGTATTTAATTCCTGAGACTGCTCTATGCAGCCCTTCCCATAAAAAGTTTAGCAAATGTATAAAAGTATGATAAATTAATGGTTTTGGACATTCAGTATAGAAAAGTATAATTTTTTTGGTAAAAAAAGTAGATGAAGGATATAAGAACAGTATATGTGCATGTTACTGAAGATAATTCAGCATCAAGTCAAATATGACTTATAGATTTAGGATGTTAAATTTTATATATGTGAAAAATATATTCAGAAAGAAATGAGAATAGTCTCCAAAAGGACAAAAAGTCAAATAAATATGAGAGTAAAATTAATAAAAGAATTAAGGCTCAAAAAACATAAGATTTATAAAATAGCAAATGGCAGAAGAAAGTCCTGCATTATCAGTAGTTACTTTAAATGTAAATGGATTAAATTCCCCAGTCAAAAGGCTGAGATTGGATGATAGATACACTACAAGAGCTCAGCAGACCACTTGGTGGGCACTGAAGTTTGGAAGATTTGCTTCACCTGCTACCACTGAGTTGTGTTTCCAAAGGATCCATGAAAACACACCAGGAACTGAAAAATGCCAAAATCCATGTACATAATACTACCATGGATGCAGAGCTGGAGTTTGCCATTCAGCCAAATTCTACTGGAAAACAGCTTTTTGATTAGGTGTTTAAGACCACTGGTCTTCAGAAAGTGTGGTAATTTGGACTCCAGTATGTGAATAATAAAGTATTTCCTACCTGGCTAAAACTTGATAAAAATTTCTGCCCAAGAGTTCGGAAAGGAAAGCCCCCTCCAGTTCAAGTTCCAGGATAAGTTCTACTCTGAAGATATGTCTGAGGAGCTCATCCAATACATCACGCAGAAGCTTTTCTTACTCCAAGTGAATGAAGGAATTCTCAGTGATGAGATTTACTGCCTCCCTAAGACCACTGTGCTCCTTGGGTCCTATGTCTTCAGGCCAAGTTTAGCAACTATAGCAGAGATACACAAGTCTAGGTACTTCATCTCCAAGTGCCTGATTCCTCAGAGTGATGAAATCAGCACAAGCTCACCAGAGACCAGTGGGAGGACTGGATCCAGGGGTAGCATGCTGAGTACTGTGGGATGCTCAAAGATAATGCTATGTTGGAGTATCTGAAGATTGCTCAGGACCTGGATAAATAATAAGAAAGGAACAGACCTTTGGCTTGGAGTTAATGCTCTTGGGCTAAATATGAGAAAGGTAAGTTGACTCCAAAGATTGACTTCCCTTGGAATGAAATCAAAACATCTCTTTCAATGACCAAAAGTTTGTCATTAAGCCCATTGACAAGAAGGCACCTGAGAATCAACAAGTGAATTCTGCAGCTGTGCATGGGGAACCATGAGCTACACATGTGCCACAGGAAGCTTGCCATCATCAAGGTGCAGCAGATGAAGGCCCAGGCCTGGAAGGAGAAGCACCAGAAGTAGCTGGAGTGGCAACAGCTGGAAACTGAAAAGAAAAGGAGCAGATAATGCAAGAGAAGTAAGAGCTAATGCTAAGACTTCAGGATTACAAACAAAAAACTAAGAGAGCAGAGAAAGAACTCTCTAATCAGATTCAGAGAGCCCTGCAGCTGGAGGAGGAGAGGAAGCATGCCCAGGAGGCTGAGCACTTGGAGGCTTGGCCCTGTGGCCTGCTGCATGCCAAGGAGGAGCTGAATGGCAGGCCATAGATCAGATAAAGACCCAGGAGCAGCTGGCTGTGAAATTGACAGGGTATGCTGTCAAGATTGTACTTTTGGAAGAGGCTAGGAGGCACAAGGAGGATGAGGTTGAAGAGTAGCAGCACAGGACCAAAGAAGCCCAGGATGAACTGGTGACAACCAAGGAGAGGCTGCACCTATTGATGACTGCGTTGCTGCCCCTGCCGCCACCTGTGTATGAGCCTGTGAATTTCCACATGCAGGAGAGCCCACAAGAAGAAGGTCTAGAGTACAAGGGTTACAGTGCTGAGCTGTCCATTGAGGGCATCCTGGACAACCACAATGAGAAATGAATCACTGCAGCCGAGAAGAATCAGTGCATGCAGCTGCAGCTGATGACCCTGACCAACGAGCTGTCCCAGGCCAGAGACAAGAAGAAGAGGTCCCACAATGACATCATCTGTGGTGAAAATATGAGACAAGGGCACGGCAAGTACAAGACGCTGAGGCAGATCTGGCAGGGCAACATGAAGCTGAGAATCAAGGAGTTTGAAGCTGTGTAAAGGCTGTGTGGCAGGGAGGCAGGACTGGGGGTGGGGGGCGGCAGGCCTTAGCACGATGACGTCCCACCATGGTCAGGTGCTTCAAGTATGTATCTTTTTTATTAGATGAGTAACCCCTCTCATCGTGTTCCAGTTTTTATAAAAAGGAAATAAATATTTCAGTTAAGTGTTTAGGGTCTTGGAGCTTGGGGCTTGTAGAAGCATCCCTGATTTATTTTCGCCACTTTTATCACAGTGCCTAAACAGGCCTGATTTTTATTATTACTTTTTTAATCACTTCCTGATGTATACTTGGTACAGGACTGATTTGAATTAAGGAAAGTTACCTGAAAAGTCTGAATAACAAACTTCATGATTGCACATGCAATACAGGGCCAGGCTCATCCCTAGGAGTCATTTCCCATGCTCCCAGTGAGAAAATTTCATCCCTTGATGTCATGTCCCATGTAGTGGGGAGGGCAATGATTTCACTTGCAGAGTTGCGCTTAGAGAGAAGGCCAACTGATTTTTAGAAAAATATTTTTATTGAGTACACAGGTGGTTCAGTAGTAGAATGCTCACCTTCCATGCGGGAGATCTGGGTTCAATTCCTGGACCATACACCCCCCACAAAATATATACATAATATATTTATTGTAAAACCTTAAACATTCTTTGTATACATGGTATACAATCAGTGGCTCACAGTATCATTACATAGTTGTGTATTCATCACCATGATAATTTTTTGAACATTTGCATCACTCTAGAAAAAGAAATTAAAAATAAAAAACTCATACATAGCATACCCCTTATCCCTCCCTTTCATTAACCACTAGTATTTCAATCTACTCAATTTATTTTAACCTTTGTTCCCCTTATTATTTGTTTATTTTTATCCATAATTTTTCATCATCTCCAAACCTTAGATAAAAGGAGCATCAGAAACATGGTTTTCTCAATCACACAGTCAAATTGTAAAAGCTGTATCATTATACTATCATCTTCAAGAATCAAGGCTACTGGAACATGGCTCTACAATTTCAGGTACTTCCCTCTAGCCACTCCAATAAACCACAAACTAAAAAGGAGATGCCTATATAGTGTGTAAGAATAACCTCCAGGATAACCTCTCTACTCTGTTGAAATCTCTCAGCCACTGACACTTGATTTTGTCTCATTTCTCTCTTCTCCCTTTTGATTGAGAAGGTTTTCTCAATCCCTTCATGCCAGGTCAACTGATTTTTGACAAGGGCTCAAAGACCACTCAGTTGGAAAAGAATAGTCTCTTCAACAAATGGTGCTGGAGAAACAGGATCTCTATTTGCAAAAAAGGGAAGGACTCCTACTTCACACCTTAAACAAAACTCAACTCAAAATGGATAAAAGGCCTAAATAAAAGAACCAGAACTATCAAACTCCTAGAAGAAAACAGAGGGATGCATATTCAGGACAGTGTGTTAGACAATGCTTTCTTGACTTTACACCCAAAACACAAGCCACAGAAGAAGAAATAGATACATGGGATCTCATCAAAACTAAAAACATTTGCGCCTCAAATAATTTTATAATGAAAGTTAAATGATAATCTGCACAATGGGAGAAAATATTTGAAAACCATATATCTGATAATGGTTTAATATCCAGAATATATAAAGAAAGCCTTCACTTTAACGACAACAACACAACAAGAAGAAACAACCTAATTTAAAAGTGGATGAAGAAAATATACATAGGACCAAAAAGTAAATTAAAAGATGCTCAATGACATTTGCAGTCAGGAAAATGCAAGTAAAAACCACAATGAGATACCATTTCACACCCAAGAGAATGGTTGCTATTTTAAAAGCAGAAAATAACAAGTGTTGGAGAGGATGCAGAAAAATAGGAAATCTTATTCAAGGTTGGCGGGAATTTAAAATGGTGCAGCCTCTGTGAAAGACCATTTGGCAGTTCCTCAGAAAGTTAAGTAGAGAATTACCTTATGACCTGACAATCCCACTTCTAGGTATATACCCAAAGAATTGAAAGCAGGGACTCCAACAGATACTTGCACACTGATGTTCATAAGGGCATTATTCACAATTGCCATAAAATGGAATCAATCCAAGTGTCCATCCATTGATGAATGGATAAACAAAATATGGTATATACATACAACGGAATATTATTCAGCCATAAAAAAGAATGAAGTCCTGATATGTGTGACTACCTAAAAGAACCTTAAAGACATCATGTTGAATGAAATAAGCCGAACACAAAAGAACACATATTGTATGATCTCACCAATAAGAAATAATTAGAATAAGCAAATTTATAAGGTCAGAAACTAGAATACAGATTACCAGGGGTTGGAGTGGGGATAGGTAACAGGAAGTTAAGGCTTAAAGTGAACAGGGTTCCTATTTTGAACGATGGAAATGTTCAATAATAGATGGTGGTGATGGTAGCACAAACACTGTGAACATAACTAATGCTACTGAAATATATATATATATATATGAATGTGGTTAAAAGGGGAAATGTTAGGTTGTATATATAGTAACAGAATAAAATTATTTTTAAATCCATGGAACTGTACTACACAAACAATGAAACCCAAGTTAAATCATGGACTATAGTTAGTAGTACAATTATACAAATGTGCTTTCATCAATTATAACACATTTTCCACACCAATGCAAGGTGTTAATAATAGGGTGGCATATGGGAATCCTGTATTTCATGGATGATTGTTCTGTAAACCCACAATTTCTCCAAAAAGACAGAAAAAGGGGAGAAGCCCTAAAGAAAAAAGTCATAGATTTGACTACATGAAAATGAAAAACTTAAGTTCTATAAAAGCCATCATATATAAAGTTGACAGGGGAAAATGTTTGCAATATTTTTACTGATAGACGATTAATATCCCAAATAGCTAAAGAATATCTATCAGTAACAGAAAAATAGGCAAGGGATATATAAAGGCTACTTACAGAATAAGAACCATAAATAACCTAGAAATTTATAAAAAGGTGGACAATATCACTAATAATCAGGGAAATGCAAAATTTGAAAACAATATCACTAATAATCATGGAAATGCAAAATGTAAATTGCAAGAGATTTGCAAAACTAAACAAGATAAATAATATGTAGTGTTGGGGGATATTGTAGGGAAATAGTTATTGAAACAGATGGTGGGTATATAAATTAGTACCTATTTTTTTGGAAGGCAAAAGTATTTGACAATATTAAAATTCAAGAGCAACTATATTTTAGCAATCCCATTTTGAAGAACATATACTAAAGAAAAATTAGCAAGGGTATGGTAGATTCATTGCAACACTGAGCATTTAGGATAACTACCTACCAGTAAGGGATAAATTATGATACAATCAAATATGAAGCCACCAAAAAGAATGAGGTATTACTCTATGTACTCACCGATACATTAATTAGTGAAAAACAAGTCGTTGATTCCTATGTACAATATGGTCCCATTATTGTAAAACAAAGACAAAATATAACTATACTTGCATGTGGTTGTGTGCATGTGTTAGTTATGATAGAATGAGCAGTGTTGTCTTGATTATTTTACATGGAGGGTAGACTATTCTCCCCAGCTGCTTCGCCACACAATAGCAAACTCTGAGCATTAAGTCTGTGTTGTAATTATTTTTACATCTTCAATACTTAATATATTGCCTTAACAGAGTAGATCTTTAGTCAATATTAGATGAGTAACAGTAGTATAAATTCTGAAAATTCCACCTTGTGAGCTGGCTCTCCTGTTCTGAAGAGTTCATTTTAAATATACTCTGGAATTTTTTCTAGCTCTCAACCATTTGAGAATAACCATTGTTGGTTATTGTCATTATAAGCCTTCACTATACAAGGCATTAGTGATACAAATAAATGTGATGGTTTTCTCTTCTCTTTTTTCTTTTTGTTTTTGACAGAGTCTCAGTTTTTTTTTACATCTTGTAACCAGTAAACCTGCACACACAAGTTTTGTGAAACAATACTTATTAAATGCAATATTCATACTGAAATTCACTTATATTTTTTAATCCATCTTATTCTATTATGGTCTATTTTATTCTTTTAACCTATCCTATTTTCACTTTTAAACTGACAGTGAGCAATGGCAAAAATATTTTATTTCTTAAATCTGGGGGATGGGACTCATTACATTATTCACTCTACATTTGTGCATGACAATTTTCATTACTTTTTAAAAATTACTCTAAAAATATAGATTGCAACCTGCAGTTTGAGAAACACTGGAATTCTATAAGTTATTAGAAGTTAAAATAAGAAATCACTCCTGACTATGGCATTTGCCACAGTAAATGGTGATAGCTTCTTGTCTGCTTTTCTCAGCAGGCTGTGAGCACAGTAAAGACAGGAATCTGACTTTTTTGCTTGTATTTTAGTCCCTGGAGCCAGCAGTTATTTATTAGGAACCTATTAAGTGCCTAGCTCTTAATAGGTTCCTAATAAATATTTGTTGCTGTAGAATACATCCATAATACTTGGGCTATAGGCTCTGGCCCTGATGGATGGGAATAACATACATACAAGTAAGGAGTAGGAAGAGAGGGATTTTTGCAACTTCTCTCTCAATCAGAATATCTGTGAAAACAGCCTGTGTCTCTTTAGATATCAGTGTCAAGATGGCAATATAAAAAATCCCACAGTTGCTCTGAACCAAATATAATGCTATCACAAGGTAAGCACTTGACTTCTGAGAACCTAATTTGGAGTTCATGAGGCAATTTGTAAGGTTCGGTGATAAAGAATACTTAGGAAATATGCTATTTTAAGTCCAGCTCTCACTTAAAAGACAGTATTTCTATCCTAACATTTTCTAAAAACAAGCTAGATACAGAACCAAAGCTGGTGTTCCTTCTACAAAGTAATAATGATATTAACATTGATGCCTAATGCAGTAGAAATGGCTGTATATATTTGCCTTTTTTTGCTTTGCCTTTAAGCTTTATTTCTAAACAAAGAGATTGATATTTATTCATGGGCCTTGTGAAGATTTAAAAAAAAATGAACAGTGTTTTCTGCTTTTGTCATATGTGCCAAAAAATTGTGAATTATGGGTTATTAATTCCCATTCCCAATATTGAAATTCCCACTTTTTCCACCTAAAGGTGGGAATTATATTGAAAATTGTAATGCTGAAAAAACAAAGAGTAGAAAGATAAAATCTCTCAAAAATAATTGATCTCTGTGGATATTTTTTTTAAATAAAGATAATTATATGCATCAAATAAGAAAGATTCCTCTTCATTGTCATTTATGAAGAAGACTTAATTTGTTATTGGACAACCCCTTCTATACAGTTAGATACTGATACCAAAATTCTCAAGCAGTACAATAATTATATCTAACACTTTGGGTTTGTTGTTAATTATATGACTAAGGACCAAATATTGGCAGGATAAATAGGTGGGTTAGCAGTACATCAATAGAGGTGAATGGTCACAAAAGAGCATTATTCTGTTTTCAGTTGTCAACCTACCAACTGATGTCTGTAGAATTAAAAAATTCCACCTATCTGCTTTACTTTTCCTACGGAGACGTACAAGCAATTCAGTTTTTTTTCCTGCATTGTTCCAAGCTGAAAATGAAACATGCAAAGTATTTAATTCCTGGACCCTGAATATAGTTTTTGTTTCTCCTTTCTGCCATGTAGAAAGGTTCCAGTACATCTTTTGAATTCTCCAGGTTTTCTTACCAGAATTACAGGGACACTTTGTAGGACATAATGTAGAATGAATTCCTTCTATATGTAATATAGAATGAAAATGTATTTCATGATACATATTCTAGAATAATAGGTTTTTTAAATTAAAAAATGCCTAATATTTGCTCTATTTTCCTAGAGCTTTTTCTAATTGGTAGCAACCATTGTTCCTAGTATTTTTAAAACCTTTTCTTGGGAGAGAAATTTTGACTTGAATTTAGAGTACTTGAATTTGATTCTCAACTGTGCTATTGATCCACCACTTGACCTGAGACAAATCATTTATCTTCTCTAGGCCTCAGTTTCTTTAATCTATAATAGCAGATGGTAATATCAATGTTACAGAATTATTAGGAGGAGTAACAAGGTAATATATGAGAAAGTGTTTTATGAACTATTAAGTGCTATAAAGATATAAGATGTTACTGTAAAAGTATGTTTATCTTTATAAACCAAATCAAAACCAAATGACATTTTATTACTAACTTAACTCATGTTTTTCTCTATCAAACATCCTGGTGCCTGCCAGGGTCTCCAAAGTAAACTTACTAATTTTCCCTTTGTAACTACTTAGTATTCTGGGGAGATGCTTTGAGACTATGCAAATTTCCTGTTTCTGTTTAAACTTCTGTCCTGTCATTGGTGAATCTTGCCAGAAGCAATTATTACTGTTATGCTCTAATGGGGATTTTCTTTTCCCCACATTCTTTCTATGGTTATTCATTGGAATTTTTCTGAAAGGAAGAGTTGCGCTTTTCAGCTTCCTTCCTTCCATCCTTTCTTCCAACCCTCCTTCCCTCCTTTCCCTCCCTCCTTCCCTCCTTCCCTCATATCATTATACACTCTTGGATATTTGTTTTTTCTTTGGGTTATAATTCAATTGTATCATTATTTATTTTGTTGTTCAAGTTGTTTCAACTTTGGCCATTGGGAGCTCTTGCAGGTTGGTACCTTTTTCATATGTCTGCTTTAGTATGTGCCTTGGGGAAGCCCTATTTGGATTTATTCTGTTCGGAGTTCTTTGGGTTTCTTTGACTTGTACATTTATATCCTTTATGAGGGTTGGGAAATTTTCCCCTATTGTATCCTCAACTACTCTTCCTAGCCCTTTACTCCTCTCTTATCTTTCTGGGACACCGATGATTCTTATATTTATGTGCTTTGTTTTATCTATCATTTTCCTGATTTCCCATTGAATTTTTTCCATCTTTTTTACCATTTGCTGTTTCGAGTCTTTGAAGTAAATTATCCTGTCCTCTATATCACTTATTCTTTCTTCTGTCTCTTCAAATCTGGTGTTGTGTGCCTCTAGTATGTTTTTGTTTTGTCAACAGAGTCTTTAATCTCTTTAATCTTGCTATTTTTCTATTTATTCTTTCAAATTCCTCTTTGTGCTCCTCTACTGTCTTCCTGATCTCCTTTATGTCATTTGCTATCCCACTTATTTTATTAAGTAGAGTTGTATGAACATCTTTGATTAGTTGTTCCAACATCTGTGTCTCCTCAGGTGACAGTAGGCATTAGGCAGGGCTATATCTGTCTGCATTGTGACATGCTTAGTGATCTTCTGCTGTCTTCATCGCATGTAGATATCTTGATTGATTTACTTTGGAAGTTGATTTCTTTCAGTAGTCTAAAGTTTGTTTGTGGGATGGTTGTACAGTAGGGAGCAGGGCAGGAGGTAGAGCACTCAGTACAATGATTTGTTTCAGGGTATGTGTGGGCACAGGTTGGGGACGTTACGCTGGTGCTTGTGAATGTGAGTTCCCTTCAGCCAGGGAGGATATAGCAGTGCCAATGAACGGGTCTAGGGAGTGTAACCCTGGTATGTGCTGGCCTAAAGCACAGGGCCCTTTGGGGGCATACATAGAGCTGTGGCAGCAGGTCAGCGTTAGGCCTTTGTGGATTGGGGACAGATGTGACCTGGCTGTGCAGGTTGGCACTTTCTCAGAGCTGGGAAATGAGGCTGAGGGCTATGCGCATGCGCGGTTCTAGGACTGCTATAACTTACAGTTCCCAGAGCTGAATGACGTGATTTGGGGCCCGTGCGCATGTATGGGCCTGGGAGTGCCATAAATGGATGCACTGAGCTCAGGGAGGGTGGGGTGAGGCTGTACACTATGGGTGGGGTGGGGGAACAGGGGTAGCCTAGGTATGGAGGTTAGTTCCCACAGCCTTTATGCGCTGGTAACAGCCTGCAGGGAACAGGGAGGGGGAGGCAGTGCTCACGA